>BSBK01002406.1:1947500-2160000 GCA_027943335.1 Chamaecyparis obtusa
TAAGGAGGCTATAAAATCACTAAAATTTTATCTTTGATACCATATAGAAGCAATCATGAAACTAGAAGCTACAACCTTCAAGATCTCACTAGGAGATGACCAACAATAAAGATAAGAATAAAATATTGATTGTGTACCATCCTAAAAATTTAGCACCTATAATTGGAGGCTCTAGGACCTTTTAGACCCCATTTTGGTGATTCAAGGTACAAATTACCATTTTTCTTGATCCCAACAACTTGCAATTTCTCCCTTTGCTTTCTGTCACTCTCCTAGGTCCCGAAAAACTTTGAGGCAAAATTTCCTAGACTAGGTTGGCTAGGTCGACCTAGTCCTGTAATAGGTTGGCTAAGTCGACCTTGTCCTAGGTCTTTTGCCCCAAAGTTGGTTTGAGCCTGATGGTGGGGTTTTCTTCCTATTTATAGATTTGTGGTTGGCCTAGAGTTAAATTGAATCCCTAAATGAGTATAAAAGGGGACTTTCTCCTCTCATTTTGACATCTCTAAATATCCAATTCATATGCAAGCAATCAATTGATGAAGTGAAAGAAACTTAGGTTCTCAAGAAATTCAAGTTGTGCAATTGAAGTGGTGGATTCAAGACTTGAAGGAAAGCATCTAATCTAGGATTTCCAAATCTCCATTTCTTCAAGATCCATTCAAGAAAAGACAACCTTCTCTCATTGATGCGAATTTCTCTCCCATGATGGCCAAGTAGAGGAATTCAAAAGAAAGAAAAAAGATCCATGCATCCATTCTTCTTCTCTATCCTTCTCCATTGAGGTTATCAAGCATACATTCATTCAAGATCTAGGATTGGCAAGTGTAGATCTATGCATTTGTTAAGGCATCCTTGATTCTACTATACAAGCATACATACAAGCATCTTCATTGATTTGAGTGATGTCTACATCCATTCATGAAGGTTTTCCATGTAAGGTGAATATAACATTTATCTTGTTTACATTACTTTCCTTCATGCAACTTCAATTTCATTTCAAGGTTGATTCCTATACAATGGTTTGACCAAGGAAAATCCCTTTCCACAACCTTTTCCCCTTCTTTTCTATGTGCAAGAACAATTTCAAGAGTTACAGATCTAGATTTAGGAGTCTCAGAACCAATTGCAGATCGTTAAAAATTTTCTTTAGATTTGGACCTACAAGGACTAGGTCAACTTTCATGACCTTGTCCAGAACGAGGTCAAATTTTAAGACCTTGTCCTCCACTTTGTGCTTGAAATCTACACAGTGGACAATTACAAACATCAGAGTCTGAAATCTGGAGTTACACTTGATTTTGACATCCTGACAACAATCAAATTCAGATCTAAAGGTCATTTTCCCTCTTCTCTCTTCAAGGTGAGTTTATTCCTCCTATTTTTCTCTTGCACTTATTTTTATAGATCATATTTGATATCATACATTATCTTTTGTCATTTTTATACCAATTCATTTATATATCAATCAATCAATTAACAATAAAGGAATATACCCCCATTTCCCCAAACACTTGAATCCTTGAATCTAGATCTTGCAAATTGGCATCCCTTCATCCTTTTTGGGTTGTGATAATCGTATTGGTATGAGGGTGAGCCTTTTGGGGATATTCCTAATGATAATATATGATTAGTGAGTAATCTTTATTCCTAGCATCATTCACCAATTTCATATTATACAGATTGATTGAGCAATTGATGTTATAATGTCTACAATAGCTTGCTTATATAGGCACGACAAGAATGAAAGGAGGACATCGAATGAGACATATATCCCAATCATGTGTGTAGGAGTAGGTAAGGTAGGTAAATTCAACTACCTTGGTGCAAATAATAATGCAGCCTAGGAAATAAAAAAATTAAAACTAATATACCTAAGTGGAACTTAAGCAAGAAGGGTAAATAATAATTTACTCTAATAGTCAATATCAACTAACATTCATGCATAAGTAGTATGGAAATAATATTAAGAACCCTTATCAAACCCCAAAAATTTATCCAATGATTTTCCAATGGGTTTAAAGAAAATATCAAACCTAAGCTATAGAGAAAGATTCAGAAGTCTTATCAAAATTGGAATTGTAGAGAAAAAATAGAGTTGAATTGGAGGGGTGCTAAGGTTTCAACATTAGCAAATGTTGATCACATTCCCACTGGAAATCACACAAAACAATGCAACAATCCAGAAAATTATTAAAAATCACAACAAAAAATCCTTATGCATAGGGATATATTTGTGAATCCCCCACCCGATTAAGACACCATGTCTCTATGATCCATATATGAAGCTCTTCCAAACTTGACCAAAGCCCTCTAAATATAGCTATCAAACCATTCTTAGCGAATAATGTAACTCGTTTCTTACCTCTTGCATATATCTTTCCCTCCCACCACTCTTTGAGAGCTTTTGGAAAGTTAGATTGTCTAAGAAGAATGAGAGAAATTAGAGCCTGTAGCGATAGGGAATCCAAAGCTTGCCTGCTTCACCTAAGAACTAGACCCATATTACCTTATGGGGGTTGATCACCCTTTGGGAAAAGCACAAATTTTATGTGGATTATGTCCATTGTCTTGGGCACAAGGGAGGTGATTACTAGTGTCCTAATTGCATACCCTATCTCCCACCAAAATATGAGTTAGCCATGCAAGATCTACCGAAGCTCTATTTTGGGAAGCGATTCTTCCCTGATGCAAGAATCCCTGCATCCAAGTGCCATCACTACGAAAATTTAAGCGTTGGTTTACTCCCATGAACAAAATTCAATGCCCTCATTTCAAATAGATATAGTAACAACAACATCTTTTAGTGCATATTGACAATATGTTGATAATAATAAATATATATTATTATATTTTTTTATACATTTTAATTATGAGTTGACAGATTAATTTTTTAAAAATATCTTATATTAATATTTTGAGATGTAAATGGTTGTCAAATTTAAGATAAAAAATAAGAGTTTTTGTTAATACACACATCATTACATTCTACCCCTTGCTACTAGAATGCCTCTTGACATTAATTACTTTGTAACAAATAAAATTATTTGTATATAAATGACTTGAACCAAATACTAAAAGAAACATATTATTTTAAACTTGACTAAAACAAATTCAATAGTTAAACAAAATACACCTTTTCTATACTACAATTATATATTCAGTTATTAATAAATTTTTTAAATTATTTAGTTTTAAATCAAGATTCAAGATGACAATTTAAACAAGTGCCAAGTAATGGCTAGTACTTGCCTTTAGTTGTAGTTTTACTTGTATTAGCATATAATTTTCAAAAATTTAAACTAAATAATTATTTAAATTTATTTAATATATTATTTAAATTTATTTAATATATTATTAGGTTAGGTTAAATGTTTAGTTAATAGTTATGTTCAATTAGAAATATAATTAATTCAAACTTTAATTTATATGTAAAATAATTTTTTAACTTTTTAGTTTTGTCATAATTGTAATTTTAATATTAAATGTCTATCTAATTCAAATTTTAATAAATTTACTAGAATTATTAATATATTTTCATTAATTATAAAATGTATAATTTAGATGATAGGCATACATATTGATTTGCATTGAGCTCCCCAACTAATTAAAATTTTAATATATATATTTACTTTAGTTTAAAATATAAATATCATAAAAGAATGAATTCTTAAATATAATATTATTATCATATTTTAAATAATAAAGAGGTAATATAATTGACTTAATTTTATATATTTGATATTAAAATAAAAAAATAAAAAAAATTGATATTAACTATTATTTTAATAATAAAAAATTATAATAAGAAAATTAATATAATTATAATATTAAAATTATAATTAATTTTTTTAAAAATCAATTAAAATAAACTACAATAGAATATAACATACTCTTCTATTCTTTTATTTTTTCAAAATATGTTTACTATTGAAAAAAATTAATTTCAATATTTATATCATACCGTGTATACTCAAATCTATTACCCAATCATAATGAAGAAAAATATTTTTTAGAATTTGAAGTACTAATAAAAGAACATTATTTAGTCCAAACATTTGTCCAAGCTTATATCTCGGAACAAAACATATAACTTGGTTCGTCCACTTTATTATTAAAAATTAAAAATATTTTATTCTTCAATAATTCTATTAAGAATATTAAATTTTAGTTTGTTATATAGTAATTTGAAATTCTTAAAATTAATAATGGAACTAATAATATAAGAACTTTTATAAATTGTAATAATATTAAAAATGTGATGTAGTTATATAATAATTTGGAATTCTTTGAAAAATAATTATAGTAATAATATAATAAATCTTTTACAAATAGTATTGTTTAATGTTGTAGTATATAAAATTGAATGTTAAAACATAAAATATTTTTTCTTAATAAGCAAACAAAAGACACATTGACAAAAACTAGATTTGTATGATAAAGATTTTGAAAAAAAAAATGTTCTACTTTTTTATTACTAAATTAAAATTAATTAATATATTATAACAATATATATATATATATATATATATATATATATATATATATATATATATATATATATATTAGTCTAGCCTATTTATAGGTTGAGACTTATGTTTTCAAGTCATTTTGGGCTATTACTTTGCCTAGAAAATAGTGCCAGTATAAAATATTAAACATGATTTCTAAAGTTTGAAGTCTCATGTTTTTTATTTTGGATTTTTTGAAAAATATTTCTAAAATTGTCTAATCATTAAAAAGTAAGGGAAAAATCCCATCTGGATTCCAAAATGGACGTACTGTTTCTTCATTTCTTATGTTTGTGTTTCTTATGTCAGATGAAGTGTGTCGTCCCCGTAAAAGAGAGCAGCTGCATTATTTATTGTGGCAAAGTTAAAAAGGAAGAGACTTTTACAAGGCGGCAATATATTCGATCGAGACAATATATACTTAATAAAAATTATATGAATAGGTATGTGAGCGAAAATTTTGATCACATTTATGGAATTTCATTTTTTTTTCTAATTTTTTTTTTTAATGCTTTTACTTTCAAATTTTATTTAAAATAAAAGCATTAAAATATATATGTATATAAGGTCATTATTTAAATAGTTTAATATTATTGTTTTGTGAAATGTATATGTAATTAGATCATTATTTAATGTTTTGGAATATATATGTGATAAGGTCATTATTTATAAGAAGAGTTTGTTAAAAAAATCAAGTATCCCCCTTAGTAGTTTGTAAAAAAAATGAAGTGTACCCTTTGGTAAGATATGCATTTGTTTAGACATTTCCCAGTAAGAATTAATTTGTATAATTCACTTTGTTTTATTTTTAATTAAAAAAATATTTAATATTTTTTATTAATTTTAAAAAGTATTATACAAAATAGTTTATTATTATATTTTCATATATATTGTAAAATTTTAAATTAATGAAAGAGTTTTAAAAATAAATAATTTTTTTCAATTTAATTATACTTTTATTCTATATATGCAGTTTATCAAGTATTTTCACAAATATATTATTTTAATTTGAAATATATTGATCTAAAAATTTGAACCTAAGAAAATTGTTAATTTTCTATCAAATGAAAATATCATTTAAATTTTAAAAATACATATATAGATAAATAATAATATATTTTTAATAAATAAAATTATTTTAACTCTATTTCAGATTAGCCACATAATTTAGCAACATTTTGTGTGGTTGCACAAGCTATTTTCTTTCCTATTAGGCCAAATTCTTGCTGTTACAAATTAAACAACAAAACAGTAAGCATATTTCAAATACTCAGCTTTTGCACGAATTGTTCCAACAAAAATACAAGCCCCAAAAATAGAAAACAAACTCAACAAAAGCCTACAATTTTACCAATGTCTAAAATCAAAGTGGTTTTAGCCACCATAATGTAAACTAATTGAGACTTTAATATTAAATATAAGATTTTATATTTTATATTTTTATTATGATATTGTATATCTAACTTAGAATTATATATTTTTAATTCAATTTTATATTTTAAATGAATAAAAAAAATAAAATAAATATATTAAATTGTTTATTAAAAATAAAAATTATAATTGTGTTTATATTTACATACTAAATTAATTAAAATATTAATTCTAAAAATATAAAATACACTAACTAAATTAAATGTATTATAAAAATAATACCAACAAAAAATTATTATATTGATATACATAATTCATACACTTCATGCAAATCAAATTATAGACATGAAACATGCTAAATCATTGATATGCAAGGAGATCTTAATAGTTTATTACATAGGCATATATATTATTACTATTGAAGTAGGCTAAGCAATAAGCAAGTGCTATTATGGATTGTTAAGCATTAAAACTAATTGCTATTAGCTTGAGTCTTATTGCACAAATTTTAAAAAAAAATTGTTAGGTTCGTATGAAATTTTTATTTCATATTTATTATATATCAATAAATTAAAATTAAAAACTATATTTTATATATACTATTTATTTTTACAAAATATTACAATTTAGATAAAAATTTATAATATTATAATATATATTGATTTTTATTTAAATTAAAATATATTAAATTAATATTTAAACTCTATCATGATTTTCTTTCTTATTAGGCTGGACTCCTGCTGTTACACAGCTCTTGTTTGTAATTTCACTGGTTGAAAATAATTAGTCTTATAGTACATATTATATATGAATTGTTAATGAATTTATATACTTTAAATTAAATCCTTGTAATATGCTTAATCATAACATAGATATTAATTCATTAAAGAATATTTCTAGATAGTTAAGCCTATTAGTAAGGAAGAGAACTCCCTCTCATTTGTAGAGAATATAGATGAATGTTTAGGTTAAAATCTGCAGCATCTTCTGCAAGTTTTTCCTGCTCTGCACTTTTCTATTTCAGCTTTTGACTCCTTGTATTTTCCGAATTACTATTCAATTTTCTTTTGTTATCTCTTGATTTGTGGATGGATAAATTGCTTATGGTTAATATATTCCCAGTGCGAAATTGTTTGTAAACCTGTTTTGATATTGGAACGGGAGTGTCTTAGGGTTTTTACGAATGGGCAGCGATGATGACTCTGTAATCTTCTCAATGAATGCGAAAATGATCGCAGCAATAGATATCCAAGGGACTGAGTTGCCCATGCCTTAACATCCGTGTCATCTAATGCATGCAAGATCCGATACGACGATTATAGCATCCTTTGGGATTCGTAAACAAAGTAATGTGGTTTTTAAATGGCTTGTTCTTATCCAAAATTGCTTATTACCGCAAATGCAACCTTTTTCTGTTATTTTCGTTTTAGACCAGGGGCCTACTAGGAGTAGTATGCAGGACTGGACTTCAGCCTGCCTTATTGCGGCGGGATTTGAATCCGGGCCATCCATTCTGAATTGTACTTTATTTGCAACACTGTGTAGCCTCGTTTAATTGCATTTTTATACAATTATTTTTGATATGTTCTTTTGGGTTTATACAACACAAGTTATTAAATGTCGTCCTGGGTACAGGGTAGTGAGCAAACTTATTATGGTTTGGTGATTCAAACATTGTTACCTCGGACTGAACCATTCTGACACCGTCTTCCTGTTGCTCTTCTCATCCTCGTTTTCTGCATCACTCCAGTTGTGTTCATTATGCTTGAATGGTACTCTTTCATAGGTTTTTCTTTAATCCAGAATGTTGCAGCTATTGCTCCTCTAAGCTTTGATTATTGAAAAAAGTTCTCCCGGTCGTATGGAGCGAGAATTTCTTCCACATTCTTACCATATTGAAATTAGTTATGCTGTGTGGAGCGAGATTTTTTTCGTAGGCTTGCTACATTGAAACCGGTTCTGCTATATGGTACATCAAAATTTATAATAATCAGCAACCAATCTAATAACTTTCTAGACATTATGGCACAGAGGATATACTTCTGGAAAATATGAGAATTACATATTTCTCTCTGTTTAAGCAGTACATTTTATTCAATTCCATGATAGATAGGTGAACATCTTTATTGGCAATTTGCATGCCAATAAACAAGAAACTGACTAAATTCTTTATGAGAGTTTCCAACAACTGTGTTTGTATGCCTTACTCTTTTCTTTATTAGAATGCATATCTGATGCATCAGCAGTCCTCATAGGTTGGAGCTCTCGTATGTGTTTTATTATTTGAATTATAATGATAATTCGCTAAGATTCGCAACAATGGGAAGATATGGTCTAAACTAAGCTCCACGTCTTTAGAATGCATGTTCTCGCTATCTTCACCTAACATATCTGTGAAATTGACAGCTTCATGTTTCCATTGTAGGTTCTTCTTGGGGATACCAATATCTATTATAAAACCATTGGGAATCAGCAGCTACAGCTTCTCCATCTTGATTACGATGCCAATTGTAGTAAGCATGTGTCTTGTTTTTTATTTCAAGAACTGCATGCCCAAAGCTTGCTTCTCTAAATTCTGAATAGTGCGGTTGTGGTTCTGTAAAACTGCAGCCCAAAACATTTGATATTTACAGGCATTAGATATATGCACCCATTTGATTCCTAATGCGAAAAAAGAACAAAAGCGAGTGAAATGATGTTCAAATTTCAACTTACTTAGCTGCAAGGCCTTCTAAATTTCCTCCATCACCAATGGTAATGTAAACAGGAGAAGATGGATCCATCACGGGTGTGCACTTCCCATTAACTACGTTGTAAGCCACATTTGATATGCGTTTCTGCAGTGACAAACAGTTTGAAATACTACTTAAGGTTAAAGAGCTTTGTTGGTTTGCTACTAATTAACACAATAGTTATCCACATGCCTAATTAACGAGATATGGGTTCCAACCTTGGATGAACTTTGTTAATAACAGATAGAATATTAAATACACAATTTTTAAGTTAATATGTAATAGAATCTTAAATTAAAAAGAACACGCACATTTTTATCTTTATAATCTTCGAAAATGATCAGAATAAGGCCGCGGTGTCTCTCAAAGATCAATCCACACTCAAGGCAGAAACAGAAACCATGTGAGGCTGGTATTTCAATCCTAGAGCACTTCAGCATGCCAATTGAAGGATGCAGGTTTTAGTCCTAGCTCATACATGCTTTTCATCATGATTTTATAGCAAAGCCTGATGAGTTCAAGTTGGTGATGTATTTGGAAAGCTGTTGCGGAATGCAATCAACACTCAAGGCAAAAACAAAACCTATGAGGGGTCGGTAGCTGAGAGGGCAAGGTCGGTAGCTTAGAGGTCAGGGGCCCCAGCATGCCAATGGACGGTCTTAGATTGCTTTTAAAGTAGGAGAATAAAGTACAAACTGTTTTTTAAAAAAATAACAGTTTGGAAAGTAAAATTAAAAGTTACAAAAGTAAAGCAAGTGTATTATCAAAAAAAAAAAACTTTACAAATCAAAATACAGTAAACAACATAAATAAAATAAAATAATTTTTAAATAAAAATAAGATTTTATGTAACTGAAATAATTCTTAATAGCTCCAGACTGATATCTCTCAATTTTTTATAGATAGATGTACAAAGGTGTACAAGAAGGCTTTTCGATGACAACAACCACAGCCCATGGAGTACCTCCATGGACTTGGAAGGATGCCCGTTTTGGCTCCAATACTTTCCCTTCAACTTGGGTGCCTAATCTTGCAATGTGAATGTTATATTAAATATAATAAATGATGGAATACCAAGAGACACATGTTGCCTCTTCCAAGCTCCCACTTGGAGAAGCCTAAAGCTCACTCATTTGTCCACTCAAGTCATTAATTATCTCTTCCTAGGTATTCAAATGGGGGAAAACAATATTAAATAATTTTGTTCACAACCCACCTTTATTGCTGCTAGTGGAACCTATCACCCTTTATGAACATATTACAAACAATACAAAACATTTTTTCAATTCACCCCAAGTGTTGTACGACACTTTTTAAGATTGGACTTACAAATAGATAACACCTTAATTCTAACAAAAACTTCTAAAACTGTATCTTTTATTTCTGAGAAGAGAGTTTTTTTGAAACCTAGAAATGGGTTACTAGCCAAGTAGGTATATGACAGCTTAGTGACAAATGGAGGGGCTATTGTTTTTATTTTCACTGCACAGCTGAACCCCTGAAATCTGCCTATTGCAAATACAGTAAAAAATAGAATCTCTACAAGAAGAAAACAGTGGCAATATTTTTGGCTGGAGAGTTTGTGGGGAAACGTGCTTGTTGATCCCAAGTGCAATTTACAGAGGCAGTTTCTTGCAAAAAGATTTTAAATTTTCCCAGTCGATAATGGTGAGAAAATTTAAAAAGACCACTTCACCATTCCTAATACAAAAGGCTTGAACATTTTGCAGGTAGCCTCCTTCCACGGTCAACTACATTCCAGGTCCACAAAAAGGATTTTACTTGCTATTATATTACTCTTAATCTTTTGAATCTTGATAACCTAGTTTAGGATTTGAGAGACATCATTCCACTTGTGTAAGGAAAATGATTGCTTGAAAAAATAGTATGAATGTGTACTTTACAGTTAATAGAAAGGACATGAAAAATCTTGAAAATGAAATTCAATTGGAAAGTGCAAGATATTTTGAACTTACAGATCTTTCATAAGCATGAACATGGCCAGCAAAAACAATGTCAACCTTATATTTTATAAACCATGATTCATATTGTACTCTCATAGTCTCCCCTTCCATGAAGTGGTAGTTGTTGCTGTTGTACCATGGAGTATGCATGAGCACAATCAACCATGGAGTTTCCTTCCTGTCAACTTTTGGAAATTCCTTCTCAAGCCACTTATATTGGGGAGTATACTTTCCTGCACATTGGTTGAACAATTTTGTTATACCTTAGAGAGCAGATAAAATTTAAAAGAGGGTCATGTCTTTAATTCTCAGGAGAAATTAATTAACTCGTGCAATTTAAACTATAGTTCTAGATGTCTTTAAATTATTAGTCATTGTCAGAAGTATAATTTTTGGCCACTGCAGTTTAGTGACAGCCATGTAGTTGTTGGAATTTGGGCGTCTTATCAAAGGAGAATATTTGCTTTGTTGCAAAGTTATCATAAGGAAAAATATTATATATAAATAAAGGAGAAGTATATACAAAATAAAACTTCATTCATCAGAGATGGGGGGCGTGCCTTTCCATTGATTATTGGAGAATCCCACGGTCATTACTTTTTACTGCCATGATATTTAATGGTTAATATACAAAATTAACCCTAAACAGTTGCCTTTGGGAGCACTCCCAAAAGTCTCATGGTTGCAGAAGCCGATAAAACAAGAGAGCTTTTTGGTGTCTTAGACCTAGCCTTCCATCATAACCAGTCTAGGCATATGGAAGCATTTTGAAACAGAACCACTAAAATTAATAGCACGGATTAAATGCAGAACAAGCTTAGCCTTACTGGTATTTTGCAGGGACCTGTGTTGAAGGTGCATAGATTAATGGCTTCTGTAAAGGCCAACAATTTCACTGTGTCTTGAGGTTACATTTGTATGCCCATTTGAAGCCTAAGTCTAGCAAGAATGGGTCAGTTTACTTGGTGAACTGAGGTAGTTTTAACCAAGTTCATTTTAACAATCCGTATGTACACTGTTGTTTTGGCATTGTAAGAAATTCAGGGAATCCTATGCATGTTATTACTTGTTTGGTGAGCATCTACTTTATCAAACTCTTGGGAATCAGTGTCAAGAATGCAAAATTTGGATTGGCATTAGGTGATATGGATAATTAGCAAATACAGTGAGGCATTATTGAATACAAAATAATGCAAATCAAGAAGCAGCGTATCACAAATGAAAGAGCTTTAAAAGATTCTTTTTTATTATCTCAGATCGCATGAGAGAAGTGGGGCAGTGTGTAAGACTTCATGAGGCCAACATTCTTGCTACATTGCATGGATGATTTTAAATTTCTCATGTTGAACTTAATTGTCATCAGTCCATTCTGTCTGTGAGTTGTCTATTCTTGTATCTGTGCAGTGTGGCACTGCAATTCTATTGTATTTGCTATATTATTTATTTTTGCTTCTACTTAGAATAGCTTACTTTAGTACAGATGTGATTAAATTTTAGTAGCTTGATTAATTTTTTTTCTTTTATAACCAGTAAACAAAGAAGTTTCATGGAGAAAAACCTACCATAGGCTGAATATGAGGAGAGAACAATGATGTATGCTGATGCACGCTTAATTGAATACCAAAATGGAGCTGTACTGTTTGAAGCACGATATGGAACATGGTATCGGTGCTTGTATGGTTTAAAGGGCTGTGTTTCTCCCTGCATAAAAATAAGATCAAATGAAAAATAAATCATTTCATTATCAATGCTCTATTCATACTACTGAACTAGTATATATACACGTGTAATTATCAATGTTCTAACAGGATGAAGATCGCAAGGAAAATTGGGATCAGAATCTTTCTTTTCCTTGACATTCCCCAGAGAGAAGGATATAAGTTTTTCTGTAACACGTGTGGAGGATAAAACTACTTTATAAGCCCTTTGTTTGTTTCTTCAATGTAGAGTAGCTAATAGCCTAATACAATTCATGCTCTATAAACTGTTTTTCTATCACATGCAACCTTTTCTCCATGGATATTAATGTGTTGCACTTAGTAGTATGTTTTTAATATTTATATATGAACGTACCCAAAACATACATAACCCCTCCAAAAAAACTTGCCTTCCTTAGATGAAAACTCCACAAGTAGTCATCAAGAAATTTTATTTGTCCTTTAATAACTAGTTCCAAGGCACACTCAATAGAGCTGGAAGTAAATTGTAAGCTTTAACATCATAGACTTAAGCACTGCCATCCTTTCAATACAGAACTCTATTTCAGGCATGCACTTTATGTTCTGCGTTCAGAAGAAGGGGCTTATGCCATTAATACCCCCAATAAGCAAAAATGAGAATTCCTATCCATCCTTGGAATGTGCAAAATAGATATATAGAGAGAGTGAGTGTGTGTTTGAAGTTCAAACACATAGCATGCATATAATTAACAAAATAACCTATAAATTTTGTGGGGGTCATGTGTGTTTTGGGTAGCCCCATATACAATAAACATATACATATGTTAGCCTAAAACAGGAATTAATTTCAGATTTCACAAAACATACACCATTGGCAGGGGCAGAGAGAAAGCTCAGAATCTAAGAATGTAGAAGTTCAAACTTCATATTCACTGGATACTCAAGAAAGGGAACTAAAGTTTTGAGAGGTATTTAATGCAGAATTAAATCTCAAGAAGAAATAAATGGTCTGTAGTTCATGAAGATTGTTGCTTAGTTCATGAGGTATCGGACTTTTAATGAACTTAGTGAGTTACAGAATTTGAAAAGATTGAAGGTCCATCTGATTCACAAAAAGAGATAAGTGAAGTTTTAAGCCATAATTATTTTCATGCCTACCACTCATGCGATTTAAACACCCATGAAAATTAGATGCAGTTACCAATGCTGCAGATTGCTCAGATAGAGACCAAGAGTTCAAAAAAGATCTGTAAAAGCAGGGCCAAATGGCCATTGTTGGTCATTGGTGCTATGATAGCTTACATGTTTGTCATTTGGAATACATGAATGGAGAAAGAAATTCTGAGATTTGAATCTTTTCTATAATGGTGTGAGGGTATAGGTATTGATGTACGGGTAGTCAATTGGTGTGGGCATTGATGTCTTACACTATAGGAGAGCCATGGGCTTAACTCTTCATAAGTGATTCACAGGATTGCGATATTAGGGAAGTTTATCACTCTACAGTAATGGAAAACTACAATGGGGGGCTGTAGTTTTTCATGGTTTGGTTTGGAATGCAAGAAGGGGACACTACTAACAGTAGTTACATAAACTAACTGAAACAATATGGTAAGTCCATTTCTCTAAGGGACGGGTAGACATACATGATGTTAAAAAGTTTAGATGGGACGATATGTTTTTTAAATTTTTTTTCCAAATATTATGTAGCACCTTACATGAGAGTTTGTCATTTTGTCTTTGCATTTTGGCCGGAGAGGGAATGGTGGAAATCTTTCTTTGGAGATTTTGAAAACACACTCTAAGGGGAGGTAATTGATAGCCACCCTTACCATTGTCTTTCTTATGCTATTCAGAGGGAGATACTAGAACAAGAATAGGACCCTAGGGGGATAACTTCAAATCTTGTCCACCGTCCTAGTGAACAAGTTGCTATTGGAACAAAAGAAAAAATTGATTTAATGAATGCTATTCCAGGACTTGCTGCAGGTTAAGCGCTCTTTTTGGAGGAGTTGTATGCGGTTATATTTGGGCATATCTTCTGGGTATGCCAGGGGAGTGTGAAGGTCTAATAACCAGTCTATGAACTAAATGATATAAATCCTCTTTATGCTTAAATAAAAAAGTGTGAACACCCCATATATATTTTTATTTTGTGTGGAGCGAATTTGGCACCTGGTAAACTTCTTATGTTCATAAATTTCTGCTTGTAGTTAACCTGATTGTTCATGCAGTATGGATTAATAGAAATACATGTTTAATGTATAATTTCCTCTATCATCAGGTGATTAAGCAATTTAAATAACAAATCAAGATTGTAGGGAAGTATAGTAGTAGCACTGATGAGTTTAAATATCTATTTTTAAAAAAATTATCTGTTTATACTGGGATTGCTATTCTCTCTTTAATTTTTTGTTTCTTAAAGTTTTTTTGTGTTATTACTTATTAACTACCGGCCTATGTTGTTGGGTTCATCACAAATTATCAGCATTACCATATGGCAACGGATTAACATTTACATGAAGAAGTTTTAGAAAGAATTTTGCGAAGGTCTGGGGTGTTTTATTCCTAGCAACTTTGCTTCAAGAAGATGAATAGATTTTCTGGCATCATTTTTTTCACAAGAAGTCTTCTCTGTTATTTGTTCTCTCGAAGCCCTTACAACTATGTGACTTGTGTAATCTGACTTTGATGTTGCCAGTAATATACTTAAAATTTTCAGAAAAGGGCTTCTTGGTTATAAAAATAAATACTAACATGTTGAATATTATTATATTATTTTACTTCTGAAATCAGGTTTTCCATTAAAAACATCAATTATCTTTAATAATTAATATGTGGACTCTAGTTGAGAAATATAAGGGTCAGAGAAGCTAAAAAAAAAAGCAACCATTTAATTATTACACCAAGTTACAAAATAATTTCTCAATTATATTAGTAGTGGTTTTTGCAGTGTACACAATTTCAAGTAGCAAATTTGTGATAAAAACATTAAAAATTATCCTCAAATCAGTAATGCTTAAAGAGAAGTACACATACAATGTCAGGTTCAAAATCGATCTCATGATTTCCTGCTGTCCATATCCAGGGTTGATAAGCTGTACTTTTTTCAACAAATCTTCCCCACGAGTCCCATCTCCTATTATCATGAAAGTCATAATTGTCTGCATAGGAAAGATCTCCTACGAATAAAAGTGCCTGTCCCTTAGACTTCAAATAATGTTGAAGGGTCGTATTTGAGTCAAAGGATTGACCAAGATCCCCTGCATACACATTTTATCTGTAAGGTTCCGCTTGCAATTATAAAAAATTTCATGGAAAATAAAAATTGTTTCTTGTGATAAGATCCTTATTAAAGAGCATAACAGTTTCATAATAATTAGCTTAGAGAATAGCAGCAGGCTCCAGTAATTGACGTACAAGGGACAGGTAAGGTTTAAGTTTTATGATCTTTTTGGGTAGATTTCTACACTGAAAACTAAGGGTGCACCCTTCTTGAATGAGGTGAACATGTTTTCTATGCAATAATATCACTGATAAGGGCATTCTGAATTCTCATTGAGGTGATAATAATGAGTTAATGATCAAGCTGGTTCCTGACATTACAATCATATATTGAATAAGTAACTATTCTCACTTTAGATGAAACCTGAATAATTAATACATGAGGTCAATTGAATTTTTAGATTTTGAGTTCCTGGAAGCTTCCAACAATACCATGTTACGGCAGTTAACTTACTAGTGCTTGTTTTGGAAGCATCAAACATTACCACATTATCTGTGAGGCAGTTAACTTACTCATAGCATGCCTATCAGAAAGGGCCTCAAGGCTAAACTTTTCCTATGACTGGTGCCAAACAGATGAGTAGGAGTCATCTGTAAGGCATTACTTAGTTACTATCATATGTACTGAAGGCAATGGCATGGCATTGGGCATTACAATGCAATGCTAGATGGATATTTTACATTTTCACATTCCCTTGGTACTTGATGAGGTTGCCCTGTGTTAAAGCTCTTCGATTCTGTGGGAAAATGGGTATTTAAGTAAAAACGCATCTTGCCTGCCAGCCATCTTCCTCAGAGTAATATTTGATTAGATATATACTTCATTAAGGAGCGGTATCACTATTTCATAGCGTTTGCATAGGTATTTTATGATGACTGGAAAGTTTAAAGCATATAATATTCATTCTTCATAAACAGTTAATGAATAAAAAAAATTCTGTTAATGTTTTGTAACTTGTTGGGTTCACACTTACAAAAAGGTAAGCTTGCAGTCAATCTCTTGAGAAATCAGGTTAGTATCACCACTACGATGATGGAAACTTTAAAGAATAGAGCATTTTCTCTTCATAAACAGTTCATTAAGGGAAAGAAGTCTGGTAATATTTCGTAACTTGTTGGGTTCACACTTACAAAAAAGGCAAGCTTGCAGTCAATCTCGTAAGAAAGTAGGTTACTATCACCAAGAAGCTGTTGAACAATTATCTTTATAGCATGAAGAATTGCAAAAGATTTGTTGTGGATTCAAATTAGCTAGATAATGAAGTAAGTTTTAGATTGCCCTGAAAAGTGTAAATTGTTGTTTATGATCTTCCAATTAGACTTCAGATACTCTAAACTGCATAAGTGGATAAAAAATGCCCTATTAGCAACGATCATACTTCTTATGATGGAAGTTTAATCTTCAAGACTAAATATCTTTGATGTAGATTATCACTGAAAGAAGATGCAATAGCAATTAATGCTTGTTTATATACATAACCCTAAACTTTTCTACGAGGCCAATTCTATGAGTACCCTTTTTCTGGGCAACTAACCTATCAACATTTATCACATACTGCGAGATGATTGGAGGCGACAAGGGCCTTGATACCTTGCTACTACTTTAGATTGTGATTGTTGTAGTTGGGTATAATTTTCCTTGAAGTTGCTATGATCAATTCGAGGGTTAGATTGCAAACGTACATTTCGATTCCTTATCTTGTGCCATTATTGGGTAGGTTTACTTGTTTTTCTATGTTCCACCAATTTTTCAGGATAGAGATGGTAGGGTACATGGAGGTGCATTACTGAGATGTTTTTTTGTGGGAGGCCATTTTTTAGGGGATGCCAAGAGAACAATTGAAGATAGGGAAAACTAAAAAAAAAAGGAATTTTAAATATTTATATTATAAGATATTCACAATATTAATTTATACTACATTATGAAACATTATAGCTGAATTGAGAATTTACACTAGTCAACATACAAATTAACAAGATTTCAATATCTAATCATTTGAGTTCTCATTATCAATAAACATACAACCAAATGAAAAGGCTGAAGGGTCACAACTATAAAATGACAAAATGTGGACAACTAGATCTGTTGTTGCTATGTCTGTTCATCTTCACCTAAATCAAAATCAAAGTTTGAATTTGAGTCACTATCATCTAATGGAATTCGAACCAATCTTTTCTATGCCTCATCAAATTGTGTGGCATTTTTGGAATTAGCCTTCCATCATGCACCTAGAATTTGTCAATCTTGAAGTCCTAGAGCACAATGTATTACCACCAACTTCTCAGCTCATTTGGATTTAAGGCTATTTCCTCTTGATTGATTGAATGAAGTCTTATGTGGATCAATTCTTCCCTACAATAGTGGAACTAGAAGATTGTGAAAGAAGGCAGTGGGAAGTATCCTTGACTCTCCTCCATCGTTACCATGCCATGTCCATTGTCTAACAGAATTGGTTGTATTTTATGTAACCCTATTCATCCTCTTGCTAAATGTTTGATCCCAAAATTGACAAAGGCAAGTCACGGTGTTTGAAGTATAGTTGCCTCCTCATTGCTATATGCCTCTCAAAGGCTCTTCATGGGCCCATCTTTCACCACTTCTATCATCAAAAGGAGAAATTCTGTGAGGCATTAGCACCTACCTTTTGAGATGTAAAGCATAGGCAACCATATAAAATGTGGTTTTCAATTGTTTCGTCGCCTCATCACCATGGGCATGATAAGCTCCTATGTAATCCCAAATTAGGATCTTTGCTATGAATTGCTTACTTCATTTGCCAAAGCATGTTGTCTAGTGTTTTGTAAAACTCTCCAAAATTAGGAGAGTTTGTATTAACATATCTAATGACCCACACAATAGGTGAGATAAGGAGAACGTATTTATAAACAATATTTTAAAAAAGAATAAGATTCAAATGACAAAGTATAATACCCAAAATCTTTAGAAGTTGCTTAGTGCCCAAAATCTTTAGATGTTGCACATTAGTTAATGCCCAAAATCTTCAGTTGCTGCACAACAGTCTTCTGTTGCTACATAATAGGTTTTTCAGATGCTGTGCAACAAGTCTTTAGTTGTTGTGCAATAGTATTTTGTTGCTACACAAGTTTACAGTTGCTACATACATGGAAAAAATGAGGAAATATTTTGTTTTTAGTTGTTTGTGTCTTTGTTTTAGTTTAGGGGGATTGTTAAGGGGTGTGAGCATCCTTTTAGCTCCCACCCC
Organism: Chamaecyparis obtusa; assembly: GCA_027943335.1. Classification (NCBI taxonomy): domain Eukaryota; kingdom Viridiplantae; phylum Streptophyta; class Pinopsida; order Cupressales; family Cupressaceae; genus Chamaecyparis; species Chamaecyparis obtusa. The sequence goes on from BSBK01002406.1 coordinate 1,966,264, forward strand.
CCCGCACCCCCCACCCCTTTTTGTTTTCTTTTTCAATTGAAATTTTTGTAGGTGGGCCAAACAGGATGGTTAGCCATCCTCGGGATGGTGAAGGAACATTTAGGTGTCTCTTGGTCATCTCAGGATGGCTAGCCATCCCCTGACGTTTCTAGTTGGCCCTTGTGTTTATTTCAGCATAATCAGAAACATTTACCTATTTTAGGGGATATCCCTCGGACATTTCCTACCTGTCTCTGTGCCCACCGTGTAGGAATGGTTGAAAATTCCTTTTAAAATGTCTCCTTGTGGAACATAGCAAGTTGTTATGATTAGGCTGTAATAGTCTTGTAGTCCTCAATATGTCTTGTAAATCATATCCACAACAAGGGTATTGTACACTTTATCATGAGCGTGATTTACTATGGGGCAAAATAAGTCTAGCTCTTATTGTAGGAGTATAAAAGAGTTAAAGCCAAAGGTGATAGCTAGATAGGTGTTTTTACCCTCGTCAAGTTTCCATTCCAATTGGTATTGCTTATTAAAATTTTTGGTATTTCTGTATTGTGGAACAATTGAACATATATTTGAAAATACAAACATGCTTCATTGTAATACATAGGATAAAATGTTAATATTGTGGCCTTTACGGCAAACATCCTCTTGCTTGGGCAATAAATCAATGAGGATAAATAATAATAATAAATATTGTTTATATTTATTATTTATTGTTTATCAATTTAAATCGATATATATATATGAGTGTTGATTGAATTAAATAATTGAGGGCCCAAGGTCGGCCTCTTGATATAAATGCTTTATGGTATTTAGTAAGACCAGTCGGCCTCCTTGAATTAATTCAGTCACATATATATGTGGATCGAAACCAAGAGGAGAATCATCAAAAACATAACATGTGTTCACTCTCCTTGGATTCAACTTGCATTCTCTAATCAGCGAATTTGTCCTCCCCAATTGGTTTGCGATCTGCTTCTCATAGGCAGCGAAATTGTTCCTATAGAAGCTCAAGCCTTGGCGTGAGGTCTGCTCTTGTTTGTGCAAATTCAGGCCAAAAGTGTTCTTGCCCTAAGTCTGCCCTACATTGGCGAAATACCTCTGCATTTAAGACAGCGAATATGTTTTGGAATGTGTGGCTATTTCTGTTCCAAAACGGCGATTTCGCTCCAGCACTTGGAGTGCGAATTAACTACAGAAAACTGCGTGCATTGAAGGGCTAATTCAGATTGAATTCAAGGCATTTGAACAGCTAGAAGTCAAGCCCTAGGTGGGCTAAATCAGATTGCATCTAGAAGGGTTTCAAAGATCAAGAACAGATCTGAACTTCATAACCGGGTATGATCTATCCTTAATTGAAGTTTACTTTTCATCATCCTGTGCTTAGTTTTGTTTGATCTCTATAGATTGATCACATTCCTTGCTATAATCTGAAACATACTAACATGGTATCAGAGCCAAGTTAGGTAAAAAGATCCATTTCAGATTTAGGAATTTCAGTCGAACTCCTTCAAAACTAAGGATGAAATACTATGGCAACCGGGGGTTTGGCTTAAACATAGTAAATTTGGTTTTAGGGCTAAATTTTGCATTAAGGTTGATTATGCAAATTACCTTGGTTAGTTCAAATTACTCTAAGAGGGAGTCTAAGCTTAAGAGGGAGTTTTATTCATGGGCTCACTTACCTCTCCTTCCTGCATGTGTGGATCATTCCTTATTGGATTGGCTTAGCTTAACAGCATATGGCATATTGTTGATTGGATCATTGGCTGGTTTATTGACTCATTAGCATATGTTACAATGATTGACTGATTCATTAACATAGGCTACATTGGCATATTATTATCAGCTGGGTCATTAATATTTACATTGATTTAATTAACTGGCTCATGATTTGGTTCATGCACTTGGCCGGTTCATTGGTATTAGTACTTGCTCATTGGCTGGTTCATAAGTATTGGCATATGTTTCTATGTAGGAAACTACTTGGCTTTTACTTCTATGTGTGGTCACATCTCTTTTGCATAACACTTGGCTTATGTTAGCATACCCTTCCTCACTGTTATGACTGAGTCTATATGTGACATATAGTTGAGACATATTGCTTTTGGTATAGCTGGATAATTGTTTCATGTATCACATTTATGTGTGAGAACACACTTTATGTTGCCTTAACATATTTTACATTATGGAGACATACATAACCAATTAACTATCATTGACTGTTTATGTGAAGGAAGTACTTCGGTACATTGACAACATTGGTTTGTTGTTGGCCTTTACATCAGCATTGGACTTTTTGATTTAATCTAGTATGTATCTATTGCATATTGAGAGGGAGTTTTTCTATATGCAGCTGTGACAACTTACATAGCTATCTATCTATTTGGTATACATTATACTAGCTGTTGTGTGTGCCTTCTTCATTCATGAATGAGTTATGCTTGAGAGAACTGCAGCATACTTTATTGGCTTGTTGATTGGCCTATTAGCATGTATGGATGAAGCATACTTTATTGGATTATTGTGTATGAATGGATCATACTTCATATGGCTGAGATTATATGGTTCTATGCGTGAACACTTTATTTGATCATAGTTGTTACTCTTATGCTTGTTCATGAGATAAGATTTGTTTATATGATCATAATTGTTACTTCTATGCTTATGTGGATTCATAAGATAAGATTGTGTTTATGAGATTCATGTGGTTATGATTATTCATTTGGATATAATTATGCTTATGGCTAAGTTATTCTTATGAATTGAAGAATATCATTTGATATTCTTTGAGTCCAGGGGACTTGTGGATCAGGGATCCACATTTGAGTATTGGTGACATCATGGACTTGATGTCGGAGATCATTACTCTAAGCACTTGGTGAATATATTGAACTTGATATTAGTAAGACCAAGGAGTCCAGGGGACTCATGGATCAAGGATCCATTGTTGAGCAATTGGTGGACATCAGGGATGTCTGGAGACCATTGCTCGGAACACTTGGCAAATATCTTGGATCTGATAGACCATTGCTTGATATCTTGTGGATCAAGGATCCACACCTAAGTAATTGGTAGACATCATGGACTTGATGAACCAATACCCTTGACATCATGGATTTGATGTTTGAGTCAAGATGACTTGTGGATGGAAAGCATCATGGACTTGGTGCTACCTTGAATATCATGGACTTGATATTCAAAAGAGTCAAGGTGACTCGTGGATCTAGGAAATCCACAAATTGATTGAAAACATCATGGATTTGATGTTTTGATATCATGGACTTGATATCACATATGGTTGGTAAACATCATGAACTTGATGTTACTTTGAACATCATGGACTTGATATTCTATCTCTTGAGTCATGGAGACTCGTGGATTTGAAGATCATGGACTTGATAAATCCACACTGGGAAATCTAGATAAACATCATGGATTTGATGTTCTTGGGTCATGGAGACTCGTGGATCTCGAAAATCCACATCCGGTTGATAAGCATCATGTGACTGGATGTTACCATAGGAAGATGATTCTCGTATGGATATGAGATGAATGGTTGGAATGATGAAGAACATATGTGTTCTTATCATGTCTAGTAGATGGAGACCTACTATCATAGATAAGAGATCTATGGCATCATTGGATAAGGAATCCATGTTGGTTATGTTTTTGGCATCTCTATCAAGGGTGATAGAGGGAGATCATCGGGTTGATCTTTGCCTCAAGTCCAAGAGGGAGTGTTAATATTGTGGCCTTCACGGCAAACATCCTCTTGCTTGGGCAATAAATCGATGAGGATAAATAATAATAATAAATATTGTTTATATTTATTATTTATTGTTTATCAATTTAAATTGATATATATATATATGTGAGTGTTGATTGAATTAGATAATTGAGGGCCCAAGGTCGGTCTCTTGATATAAATGCTTTATGGTATTTAGTAAGGATCGAAACCAAGAAGAGAATCATCAAAAACATAACATGTGTTCTCTCTCCTTGGATTCAACTTGCATTCTCTAATCAGCGAATTTGTCCTCCCCAATTGGTTTGCAATTTGCTTCTCATAGGCAGCAAAATTGTTTCTATAGAAGCTCAAGCCTTGGCGTGAGGTCTGCTCTTGTTTGTGCAAATTCAGGCCAAAAGTGTTCTTGCCCTACATTGGCGAAATACCTCTGCATTTAAGACAGCGAATACATTTTGGAATGTGCGGCTATTTCTGTTCCAAATCAGCGATTTCGCTCCAGCACTTGGAGTGTGAATTAACTACAGAAAACTGCGTGCATTGAAGGGCTCATTCAAGGTGTAGCTCAAAGGCTAATTCAGATTGAATTCAAGGCATTCGAACAGCTAGAAGTCAAGCCCTAGGTGGGCTAAATTAGATTGCATCTAGAAGGGTTTCAAAGACAACATCAAGAACAGATCTGAACTTCATAACCGGGTATGATCTATCCTTAATTGAAGTTTACTTTTCTTCATCCTGTGCTTAGTTTTGTTTGATCTCTATAGATTGATCACATTCCTTGCTATAATCTGAAATATACTAACATAAAACATGCTTTCAATGCCATAATGAATTTTTGTAGAATTGCATGGAAACAGATACGACGTTGGGTATAGAATCGTTTTCATGACAATTATAAAATATTCATATGGTCACAGTTCAATTATTTATACATTGAAGGGCATAAAACATAATAGTAAAAATGTTATTTATATATGTTGTTTTTATAGTTTTGTTTACAATATTTTTATATTAAGTTTGTGTCTTTGTTGTGTGCACATTATTTTTATGTCATATATATATATATATATTTGCAAATTTTGAATGTTTTCCATAAACCCTTAACTGGATACTACAGAAGATAATTGGATACAGCCCAAATATAGGCCTGCACATGGAAACGTTAGGATATTATATCCATGCTGTATCTACAGTATCTTATCCGTATTTGGCATCTGTTACACAAATATGTGTATTCAAACAGGTCAAAGGAAGTATCCAGTGACTCTGGAATTTTGTGATTGAATGTTGCTGTCCAGATTGTGCTATGCAGGTATGCCAATTTATTTTTCTTTTTGCACAGACACCTCCTTTATATTGAGGTTTTTGTAGCTGCGAGAGAGATTATCTACCTGGGATAATCTTTTGTGAGTTCTCTGAGATTCATCTGTTCTTCCTTGTGTGAATATTTGGGTCTGCTGCTTCAAACTGTATCATGTTCGTGCTTCTCTTCCTTGAGTTTGTGCATTGCCGTTTTCTGCTGTGCCTATTATGTTCATACGTTTCCATTTTGTGCTTTGTCTTTATGGCATCTCAGCTGTATCTATCGTGATCAGGCTATATCATATTTGAGGAGTATCGCACATATTATGATTTGGCACCTTGCATGTGCTGACTTGGCACCAAGTGGATGATTTTGCATATGCTGGCAGTTTATATCGTCGGTTCATATATTGAAGTCATCAATTCATTAATTTAAGATGTTGTTTGAGTTTCTTAACTATCAACGATAAATTATGTGTAATGCCTGTTTCTTTGTATTCTGCGTGAAAGTCTTTTCGTATCTGATTGAGCATTGGTGGCAATTTTTTTTTGGTATTGATCAATCATTATCAAGGGTGACTATTCGGGCTCTTTTGAGAGCTCTCTGCATATGCTGTATTTTTGGTATCTTCTGTTTTTGAAGCATATGTTAATATCGTTTGTAATATGTGTGAGAGTTGCTATAAAATCATTTTTGAGAGTTTGATCCATGTATGATCGATTTATGTTTGTAAGACATTTAATATTGTTAGAAGTATCTGCGAGATACTTGTAGTTTTGTATATCCTGTATTTGCATAGCAAGAATGATTGAATTGTGTATAAAGCTTATTGATTGATTGTTAAGAGTCAACAATCATAAGCGTGAGAGCGTTGTAATTGTTTGGAGCATACAATAAAGGGATCTATTTTTCGGGTGTGGCTGGGTTTTTCCCTCGAGTAGGAGGGTGGTAAATAATGGTGTCATCTGTTCGTATGCTTATTTGGTTTTTTGTATATTGCATTCTTATATTTTGATTCAAAAACATTAACATGGTATCAGAGCTAGGTTAGCCCTGACCCTCTCATGAGAGGGGTTGAAACTTGAGATCACTTTAATCCTTCTAGCTGTAGAATTAGAGTCACGTATATGTGTAAGGTTCCAGAGGAGTATGGATGATGATTGTCATTGGAGATGGGTGATTGTGTTTCAAGAAGTAAAGGATTTGTATGCAACTGTGAAGTTGGCAGCGATAAGAAATTTTGTGATTGTTGTTCTTCATATCCTCTATTGACTTGCATGAGTGCAGTTAGCTTCCTCTGTATGGTTGAATCATGAATGTATGTATCTAGTGCCTCAAGGTCAAATGATGCTGAAAAGCCCTTAAGTAACTATGCAAGATATTACTTCTAGAAAGTTTGTTGGCTTATTGTGATGAAGATTATACTATGAAGAGGATGGATGAGGAGCACAAGGATGATGAGAGATTGTAACCTGGGCTGAGTTGGTGGCTCTTGAAGAAGTACATATTCAGATTATCTTGTGATTTGTTTATTCCAAGAGGAGGAATTAAGATTCAGAGCGAGCTTGAGCGACAGATGGAAAGTGTCAAATCCTTTGTAGAGGATCAACAATCTTGTGTAGTAGTGTGACTGCTAAAGCTCCTTGTTTGGTCTACATTGGAATCAACTCTTTTTGTTATGATAATCAAAGCAATGAGAATGCTGCCCTTGTTGAGAGGGAGTCTCTACTGAGAGGGAGTCTCAAAATTCGGATGATATTTTATGTGATTTAATGAGTTATTCTCTCTGAGGGAGAAGTTTGAGGTGAAATCCCTTGATAATGAGTTCTTCTCTGTGAGAAAAGTTCAACTGCTTCAAATTGTCTATCATGTTCGTGCTTCTCTTCCTTGAGTTCGTGCATTGCTGTTTTGTACTGTGCCTATTATGTTCATATGTTTCTGTTTTGTGCTTTGTCTTTATGGCATCTCAGTTGTATCTATCGTGATCGTGCTATATCATATTTGAGGAGTATCGCACATATTATGACTTGGCACCTTGCGTGTGCTGACTTGGCACCGGGTGGATGATTTTGCATATGCTGGCAGTTTGTATCGTCGGTTCATATATTGAAGTCATCGATTCATTTATTTAAGATGTCGTTTGAGTTTCTTAACTATCAACGATAAATTATGTGTAACACCTGTTTCTGTGTATTCTACGGGAAAGACTTTTTGTCTCTGATTGAGCATCGGCGGCATTTTTTTCGGGTAGTAATCAATCATTATCAAGGGTAACTATTTGGGCTCTTTTGAGAGCTCTCTGCATATGCTGTATTTTTGGTATCTTCTGTGTCTGAAGCATATGTTAATATCTTTTGTAATATGTGTGAGAGTTGCTGTAGAATCATTCTTGAGAGTTTGATCCATGTATGATTGATTTATGTTTGTAAGACATTTTTTATTGTTAGAAGTATCTGCGAGATACTTGTAGTTTTGTATATCTTGTACTTGCATAGCAAGAGTGATTGAACAATGTATAAAGCTTATTGATTGATTGTTAAGAGTCAACAATCATAAGCGTGAGAGCATTGTAATTGTTTGAAGCATACAATAAAGGGATTTCGGGTATGGCTGGGTTTTTCCTTCGAGTAGGAGGGTTTTCCCAGGGTAAATAATGGTGTCATCTGTTTGTATGCTTATTTGGTTTTCTGTAAATTGCATTCTTATATTCTGATTCAAAAACATTAACATTTTATACATTTATTATTATGGGAGTATATGGCTGCCCTATCTATAACAAGCTGGAGTTTATTGCTTATTGTTAAGAGTGTTTCATTTGAATGAGGGTGGGAAGCCAAATCAAAACTAAATAGAATAGTAAGCATAATCTAACCAGCTAAAATTTAATAAGTTGGACATAGCAACAAAAAGTTGTTTTGGATCCAAACTAACACAAATTAGAATAGTGCCAAGCTGACTTACCAATGACACCAAAAGTATATGGGGCATCAGGACCGGGTCTTGGAGGAGTTGAGAATGAAAATTCACGTGTTGTGTGTCCTCCAATCTTGTAAAAATATGTTGTGTCAAACTGCAATAAGAAGAAATGAAGAAACATTCAACATATTGCTTTGCACTGAAAAATGATTTCTTGAAGACAAGTACATTACTGGAACCTGCCTCTGAAAAAAATTGAATGCAAGTTTCCCGGCACAATTATAAAGTTTAAGGCACCAAAGTCATGATGACAACTCGACTTGAGATTTTAGCTCAGATTCAATATCAACACTTGATTTCTTTACATATAGAATATAAAGATCTGTTTGAAAGATGTTTTAATAATTTTATAAACATTTTCTGGCCACAGCTGTCTGGTTCCTGATAAACTTCATAAAATTTAATTAAAATTCTTGTAAGCAAGCTTTCACATTGTGCATTTATGTATACTTGTGGTGGAATCCTCTGAAGAAAATTTGAGCAACTACGGTTAAGCATCTCTCTATGCCAAAACCCATTAATTCATTAGTTGGATCATGCATTCACTTATCCTTTCTTGGCATATGTGTGACTAGTTTGCACTATCAAAAGCCCATTTTGGTCCCAGGCCCATGAAGCATAGTGACATGAATTATCAGATTAGAAGGCAATATGTTTCAGAGGTTTTTTTCTTTAAATTTTTAAAACCTTTCCGTTCTACTTGAACAAGATGCTCTAAATCTACTTTAGTCTGGCAATGTAAGTTTCTATCTGCAGAAATGAAAATCACACATTCTCCTGCAAGGGAACAGTATATTGATATATTGTGCAATAAAAGGAAATTCTCTTGGGTGTATAAGTGATACCCATACCTTTAAGTTCTTCAGTGTGCAATGATGAATATATCCCGATGTATAATTGTAGTACTTATAGGTTGTAACAATACCACTTGCTGCATTCTTGTACTTGTTCTCCTTGGTTCCATATAAAACAGTGCTTGATCCAGGTTCTGATGGTGTAACCCATGAGACAATTACAGCTTTACCAACAAGGTCTCCTTGAGTGATGTGGACCTGGAAATTAGGTATTTAATAGATCAAAATTAAAATCATTTAACATATAATCCTAAATAGAATGATTAGAATCAGAATCTTGCATTTAATTCTTTATAAACTCTCCTTTACATTTACTGGAGAATTAGCACTCGGAAGCTCTCAAAATCTTTGCACAGAATGTTGGTCCTCTGTTGTTCCTAACAGAGTAAACAATGTGGATAGGGGACTTTATACAAATATTCAAAATCAAGCATATCGTTGGGATTTGTTGTTTAAAGAAAGAGATATTGACAACGACAATATTTCTGTGCAATAGAACCAAGGGGCAGAGAAGCCTCTATAGTACCATTTATTCAAATTTTCAGAACTGTGATGGCTGTAATCAGCACAGGAATTGGGTATAAACTTTACTTCTAATGCTTCCTAAAATATTCAAGATGAACATAGTAAGATATGCCACGTTTATATTCCTCATATACTGAGTACTGAATCTCTGACAAAATTTTTATGGACAGAGAAATCTGTTGGACCTAGGTGAAAAATCATATGTTATTTATGATTCAAAATACTTTTTTGGGGGTAATTTAACATATTGTAGATAAAGTCAAACTATCCCTGATTTTGATTTGTTTCTAGATTTCTGGATTAGACTGTGTATGAGTTTTTGAATCAACATTTCGGATCATGCTCTGTAATCCATCATCAGTTGCTAGAGAGCTAAGAGACCTAAGATGGTGGATCATGGAGCGAGATCTGAAACGTTGATTCAAAAACTAATACACAGTCTAATCCAGAAATCTAGAAACAAATCAAATTATGCATTGTGGAAATCTGATATCATTAACCCTGATTTTCATAGATGAGAGGATTTGCTACTATATTCTCAAATTTATATTGAACCAATATGCAGGAAACGATTTTCATCTTCAGTTTCATTGGTATTACAAATCTTAAAATTGTGAAGTACATTAACAGTAATTGTAGTTCTGGTCAGAATCTAGAAACTGGAATGACAAACATGATGGCAACAACAATGTCAATATGATGGGAAATGATTTTTTTTTTTTTGAGAGGATAAACTGTTGGGACTTGCACTGGGCAAGACATTACCCCCGGTAGGCTCTTTGTGAGCCGTTCAACGACTTCCCTGATAGACCAAGGGCCAGTTGACAGGTTTTATAGAAGTTCTTTTAGTTTTTGGAGATTCATTATTTGCTTACTTTGACAATGGATTAAACATGTTAACAGTCACATTAAGTTGACTTGTCAATGTCTTACCATGCCGAAGAGTGACTCAACTTGCAACTAGCCATGCTACGAAAACTTTGACAGACTGAAAAATATTGTAAAATGTTCAAAATTTGACAGGCGAAAGACACAGCTTGTTCACAATACAATGTTCATTTCCATAATAGAGAAATCTAGAAATTTAGTGCTGTGTTTCTTACAACTGGACTCCAAAATTTTATAGCAACTCATTTGTTACCTGTTGAGGAGCATTGTAACCCTCGGGAACTTTGAAAACATCACTGTCCATGGGCATATCCATAGTTGCTTCAAGCCTTCTCACATATCTACTGGTAACTCCTGCTGCTGCAAATGATACAACAGCATTCAAGCAAACGACTAAAACCAACAAAGTTGAAAATTTCCTCCGGGAATCCATGTTGCATTCTGATCGGTTGCAAGAAACTCTGCACACATACATCCGGGATCTGCCCACAATTAACAACGGAAGATGACCTGTCCAGTCCCTGAAGCTCTGGTGAGGATGCCACCTAAACTGGAATATACAGTAAGTATATGCTTTCAAATACTACCGAATAATATCCTTGACTAGGAGATTACACACAACGGGTATTCCGAGTTTGAATTTACTCATTGTTAAAACATTGACTTCTTGGAATCTAGAGATCGGACTTTTCGAAATGCTAAATTATTCTATTCCCATGCAGAAGTTAAAGGAGCCATTGTTTTAGTGAAGACAAGTTGGGCAATGTCCACAAAAGTTAAGAAGGTCAGACACGAAGGAAGCAAGTTGTGGGCTACCAACTCAGATTCATCATGTGAAAAGGTCATGAATCCAATGACTTTGTGCACGAAATGGATGCGTGGATTACTATGTGCCCACGTATAAATCTAGGTAAGTCACGTATACAAGACAAGGTTTCATTGTAACGTATGTGTCAGTTTGAGCTCATTTTCTGATGATTGAGTTATGTGTGGACGGTGGAAGGGAATATCTTTGACTTGGCAATGCGAAATGGGATGAAAACATTATGAAGTCAAACCTTCCACCACTTACATTATGGCATCTTTGGACTACTCCCTGTCCTCGTTTGGACTCGGACTATTCTCGGAGTGTGTCTGTCACAATAAATGGGTTTCAACTATAATTATGAAATTTTTACACTTCGTAATCTTTTGGGTTTAATCGTGTTGGTTTTATGGTTGTTGATTTAACTGTACAGATTTTATTGTTGTTGATTTAACTCTGTAGATTTTTTTAAAAGATTTGGTAACAATCAAATTGGAAAAATATAAACTAGCACTTGCACCTAATGGAGGTGCAAGGGATGCCCCGATAGGCATTTGATTTGAAAGTATAATTGAAGCATGACATAATAGAAGTAAGTGTTTAAAATTGTAAATGAGAAGGCAACATAATGTAACGAAGTCAGTTGAGAAGATACTTTTCAAGGTAAAGAATTGGAGAATATGGAGTGTATGAACCCCAAACAGGTAACAAGCAATAATTTACCTTGAACATAATTAAGGAAAATTTATACAAAATAATTGTTGTTGAAGGAAAATCTATACAAAATAACTATTGTTGTCTCGTACATCCAAAACTGTTAGGGTAGCTTCTCACTACAAAAGATAGAGTAAAAGTCTAGGATGTGGAAGCAAAATGTGTCGGCAATTGAATTAAAGGAAGTGTTTTGAAGTGTACTTCTACAAACATGTAGCATTATGGAAGGAAGTATTGACATAGTTCCTTTGGAGGAATTAAAGTAGCTCTTTTACTTAAAAATATATTGCAAATACTTTCTTGAAAATAATGCATCTGTTCATAATGGTAATCACATTAATGAAGAGGAATCTTATTACAGATGATGAAGATAACAAGTTCAACACTTGGGATTACATTGTAGGAACATGTTTAATGATGTAGCTAGGTGATCACTAAATGTTTTGATTCATTTATTAACTTTTGCTAAATTTAACCCTTGCATTTTGTTAAGCATCTTCTCAGCATACACCTAAGTGGGAGAAGCAACCTTCCCTACATATTTCTCTCAGGGACGTCCATAGTCATCATACGATTACATTTAATTGTGTTTTGATACGCAAATATTTTGAGAATTTTGATCCATCTCCCACTCCAAATCACTCCTATGAAAGTTCCCTCCTCCTTTGCCGCCGTTTCACTAAAACCTTAATTGTCACTTCATTCTACGAGCATACAAAGAGCAAAAAACTAAAGGAACTCTGGCCATCGATCTTCATGTGCAATGGATGGTTTTGGTGCCTCACACAAGATTCGATGTTGTTATTGTTGTATCATATGGGTAGAAAGATGAAGTTATTGTTTTATGCAGAGGCGTGCAAATTGAAGAGTGGCGTGAAACTCACGAATTGAAGAAGAGTGGTTTGAACCCTAGGGAAATAAATACGGTGTAAGACTGGCCTAGCAAAAATAACAACACCCAACGAGTTGTGATTGGCACGACAAACAACATTCACCTCACGACAACTAAATTTTCGGTGTCTGACTTATAGTTTTAAGCGAGCTTCTAAATTATCGACAAAAATCTATAAAATGAATCGAGACAATCGACGAAAAATGGAAACTTGACAGGCAAAATGATAAGAACAAAATTATTTCTTGGCAGGGCATATCTCGAGGAAGGTAACCAGGTGATCGGTAATAATTGTAATTACAAAACCTGTCAGATGGGTACCATTTTGATCAGACTGTGTTATATGCTCTTTCTTTGTTGCTTCTTTGGCACTGACAATCTAGTCGACAAAAATTCATGGTAATGTATGTACAAACAAATGGATGGGTACACTGTCTTCTGTCAAAACTAACTGTAGCTTACCGTATTTTTCAGACTTACATGTTTGTCAGAAACTAAGGTTGCACACACATATGATATATTTATTAGTGTTTTATTAAATGTTATATAATATAATATTATATATTTTTATAAAATGTATAAAACTTATAATATATTATATTATTAAATATTATACATATTTTATATTGTATTAATTTTTATATTATATAATTTTTGGTATAAAAATTAATATAACATAAAAATAAAACAACTTAGCTTAAATTTTTATTTTATTTTGCTATTGTTACATTAAAATAATTTATATCTTATTTTATTTTGTAGTGAGCTATTAATCTAATGTGAATTTGATTTAATTATTTTTGTAGTTATCTTATTTGTAGTGGCTTCTTTTTTCTCTTCCTTTTTTTCTCCAATAAGATTTGGAATTCTATTTAAAGGTTAAATTTCTCAATGTTTTAGGGTTCTATTTTTGTGTTTTAAGCCCTTTCTCCTTCTTGACTATTTTCTTGTGCTTATTATTATTGTTTTTATGTTTTTATTTATTAATTATTTTTTTAATTTTTTTATATTGTCATAGATAGTGTTATGGTTTTACTTTTCTCTTTTGTAGTTATTAATTTTATTTTTATTAATTAGTTATTTTTAGTTCTTTAAAAAAAAGAGTGAAACAAGAGTGAAAAAATATTATTTTTTTAGTTCAAGTGATAATTTATACGATTAAACTATTTTAAAATTGTTTCTTTTAATATTTTAATTAAATGCAAATATATATAATTATAAATTATGCTAGAAATAGAAAAATAAAATAAATTGAATACTCATGTAAAATAAAACAAGTGCCACGTATAATTACGTAGATAATTATTGATTGCAAATTATAATTAATTTTAACCTCAATTTTAATTTTATTTGTAAATATAACAATAGTGCTAATTTTATTTTATTGATATATATATTTTATTACATATGATTAATATTATTGTATATATAATATGAGCAATAGTATCAAATAGTTATAATAGTTTTAATAGATCAATATGATACATTATGAACTTTTAATAATGTCAAAATGAATTAAAAAAGCTTGTTAAGGTATAGCTTCATTCGTATTATATATATATATATATATATATATATATATATATATATATATATATATATATATATATATATATTATAGTATACAATGATTATGCTATAAGAATTGTGATTATATTATTATTATCTTATTATCATTATTATATTGATGAAATATAATAATGATAATAACATAGTAATTTACAATACTATACATTGTTAATAATTAAGAGTTGTAATTTATATTGTTATTATTATATTTATAATATAATAATGATAATATCATAATACAATATTATGATATTACATTAATATTGAATCAAACTATGTTCGATGACTATCATAATTATTAGCATCGACTATTATGTTGAATGAATGAACGGCACTAAACATTGTTATTAAGACAACCGACTACACTAATGAAAGTCGCTGCTTACATTAGTGCTAGCGACTGTTGTTAACAGTCGCTAGTACTAATGTAACCAGTGACCATGGGACGTGCCCTCTCATTAATGAAGAGACACATTGCTTGCTATTCTTTGATCATCAGCATATAGATATACGTATGTTGTGATCGCAGGAAAATACAATCAGTAAAAAGTGTTCATTGCTATTATTACCTGCGGTCATAGCATACTGTATAGTATATTCAGAATAAATATAAAAGTATCACAGTGTATTGATATATCATAACATTCATTTTATCAGCACATATAAAAGGTAAATTATATTCTCAAGATCTGATTTCCTAACATGGTATCAGAGCCAAGTTAAAGAGAATATAATTCTGAATTATTATTTGATAGGAAAAGAAAGATATTATTTAAAAGAAAAGATTCATTCACAAATCATTAAAAATGATTACCAGAATTAGGATGGAAGACAGATTGGAAGGAGCATCCAATTTTCTATCATGGAAAATTAGAATTACCACATTATTGCAAGAACTGGAATTAGAATCTTTCATAGAAGAGGAAAAAGAAATACCTACAGACGAAGCAGAGAAAACAACTTGGAAAAGAAGGAACAATAAAGCCAAGAAGTTAATTGTTGATTCAGTCAAAGACTCTATTCTTCCAAGCATAGCAAGATTAACAACAGCATATGAGGTTTTCAAGAAAATTTAAGAAACGTATGAGATAAACAATACAAGTCGAATATTAACTTTAAAGGAACAATTGTTGTCAATCAAGATGAATAAAGGGGAAACAATTACATCTTATTTCCTTAGAATTGCTGAAATTCGAGATCAACTATTCTCTATTGGTAACAATGTAGAAGACATGGAATTATCTCTAATAGCACTAAGGGGATTACCAACATCTTGGGAGAATTTCATTCAATGTATAAGCACTCGTCCACCCTTACCAAAATTTGATCAACTTAAAAATGATTGCACTCAGGAAGAATCAAGACTCATTACTAGAGGACTAGGTTCAAAGGAAGAGGGAGAAACACAAGCTCTCAACACAAAGTCTCACAACAAGAAAGAAAAATCCTTCAAAAGATTGAGGGGATACAAAAGAGATTTTTCTAAAATTCAATGTTACAAATGTGATAAATATGGGCACACTCATCGACACTGTCCTGAAAGAAAAAAGACTCAAGCCACCGTAGCTGAAGCAAAAGAAATTCCACTTTTCTTTACAGCTCTCTCAAGTGAACTAAATTCAAATAATAGGACTTGGATAATTGATAGTGGTGCATCAAGACATATAACTGGATTTAAAAATCAGTTTGAAACACTTGAAAATTATTCAACAGAAGAAGTAACTATTGGGGATAACTCCACTTACCCAGTAAAAGGAATAGGGACTTGTACTATCAAGATAAAGAATGGAGTATCATTACAACTAAAAGATGTTCTATTTGTACCAGGAATCAAAAGAAATTTAGTTTCTATATCAGGACTAGCAGATCAAGGATTTCATGTCACCTTTAATGAAGACAAAGTTCTACTATGGCCTAAAAATTCAAATATGAAAAATGCCACAATTATAGGGACAAGAGATGGTAGTTTATACAAACTATGTAATGAACAGAAAGCTGCACTACCTAAGAGGTTGGGACATCTAAGATATAATGCTCTACCTATGATAAACAAAATTACTACGGGTCTTCCACACTTTAAAAATAATCATCCTGGCATTTGTAAAGGTTGTGCACTAGGGAAGAATATAAAAGGATCTTTCCCTACAAGTGAGCACAAATCTAAAGTAACCTTAGAATTGATCCATATTGACTTATGTGGACCCATGTCAACACCTTCATTAATAGGATCACTATACCATATTATTTTTGTTGATGACTATTCTCGGAAAACTTGGATATACTCTCTTAAGGTTAAAGAATCAAGTGAGGTACTATCTAAATTCAGAGAATTTAAAGCATTAGTAGAAAATCAAACAAACAAAAGAATATTTAAAAGTATTAAGATCTGATAATGGAGGTGAATACAAATTTGACATATTTAAAGAGTTTTGTAATTCTGTTGGGATTAAGAGGGAGTATACTGTGTCATATAATCCTCAACAAAATGGAGTAGCAGAAAGGAAGAATAGATCCATGATGCTTGATCAAAACCTTCATACTTATTTTTGGGCAGAAGCTTCAAATACAACAGTATATATTCAAAATCGGTGTCCACACTCCATACTAGAAAATATAACACCAGAAGAAGCATCCACAGGGATCAAACCAGATCTAAGTCATCTCAGGATATTCATGTACCTAAAGAAAAGAGGACTAAACTAGAACCATCAGGTAAGAGAGGCATACTTGTTGGTTATAGTGAAAACACTAAAGGGTATCGAATCTACATTCTAGGACAAAAGTTTGTTGAGATGAGTAGAGATGTAAAATTTGATGAAAATAGCACATTTAAAAACTTTGAAGAGGATAACATCCCAGAGATAGAAGAAGATCTCACTGCTGAAATTGAGAGGGAGGAATTGGACTATTTGGAAAACCTCTAGATCCAACTGTGATTCATTGTGACAATCAAAGTTGTATCAAGTTATCTGTTAATCCAGTTTTCCATAACAGGTCCAAACATATTGAGATTCCATATCATTACATAAGAGATATGGTAGAGAGAAATATCATAAAGTTAGAGTACATTAGTACTGAAGAATAGAGTGCTGGTATTTTTACTAAGCCACTTGCAAAGTTGAAGATAGAATACTTCAGAAACAAACTTGGCATGATCAAGTTGTGATGTATGGTTTAAATTCCTCTTATTTATAAGTTTTTTATTCATGAATAAATGTAAAAATGTGTATATTGCAATATTGTGTAAAATGATCATTTGTGTGTGGGTTAACATTTCAAGGTGACGATCTTGTAAATGGTTAACCAAAGTGTCAAGATAGACTACTTAATTGTGTGTCCCGACTGTGCAAAGATCATGATATTCAAGTCTATTTTCATGATGAGACTACATTAACTTGTGTGTCCCGAAGTGCGGATGTCATAATTGACTTTTGATGTTTAATACTCACTCGCTAAGAGGGAGTGTTAAGGTATAGCTTCATTCGTATTATATATATATATATATATATATATATTATAGTATACAATGATTATGCTATAAGAATTGTGATTATATTATTATTATCTTATTATCATTATTATATTGATGAAATATAATAATGATAATAACAATATAATTTATAATACTATACATTGTTAATAATTAAGAGTTGTAATTTATATTGTTATTATTATATTTATAATATAATAATGATAATATCATAATACAATATTATGATATTACATTAATATTGAATCGAACTATGTTCGATGACTATCATAATTATTAGCATCGACTATTATGTCGAATGAATGAATGGCACTAAACATTGTTATTAAGACAGCCGACTACACTAATGAAAGTCGCTGCTTACATTAGTGCTAGCGACTGTTGTTAACAGTCGCTAGTACTAATGTAACCAGCGACCATGGGACGTGCCCTCTCATTAATGAAGAGACACATTGCTTGCTGTTCTTTGATCATCAGCATATAGATATACGT
The DNA here is from genome assembly GCA_027943335.1 of Chamaecyparis obtusa. NCBI lineage: Eukaryota > Viridiplantae > Streptophyta > Pinopsida > Cupressales > Cupressaceae > Chamaecyparis > Chamaecyparis obtusa. The sequence continues at coordinate 1,984,511 of BSBK01002406.1, forward strand.
ATGTTGTGATCGCAGGAAAATACAATCAGTAAAAAGTGTTCATTGCTATTATTACCTGCGGTCACAGCATACTATATAGTATATTCAGAATAAATATAAAAGTATCACAGTGTATTGATAAAAGGTAAATTATATTCTCAAGATTTGATTTCCTAACAAAGCTAACCAATTATAAGTAACTTACTCCATATTAGGAATATTGTAGCATACTAATTCAATAAATAAATGATTCCAAGATAAATTCACATAAAAACAAGAAAATTAAATGAAATAAGTGGAAGGACAATAAATAAAAAATGATTCCAAGATAACTTCACATAAAAAATAAGAAAATTAAATGAAATAAGTGGAAGGACAATAAATAACAAATGTGGTAAATTTTAATTGGTTCACTCGTGTAATAAGACTTCAAATGCATTCATCCAATGAGATGATGAAAAATTAATTTCTAGATATTATAAAGTTAAATAATTTGCATCTATATTTTACAAATGAAAAAACTTATAATGAAATATAAAAAAGAATTATTTTCATTGGTGTAGAACAGTTCATTTAATCACTAGTTAACATCAAAAACTCAAAAATGGATACAAAAGTACCTACCGGCAAGTACTAATAACACATAAACTATCTTGAATTAATTCAATATAACAATTATAAAATAAATTAAAAAAATTAGGTTGGTTTTTTAAAGTTATATGAATTTATATATTTTATATGAAAATAAAAAATATTATAAATAATAATCTAATACAAAAAAATATAATATCAAAAAATACATAATATAAAAATATATATAATACAAAATATAATATAGAAATTATATAATATAATTTATTAAAAAAATATATAAATATATTTAATTTAAATATAGGAAACCCCCAACAAATATATTATATCAATAACATGTAAGTCTGAAAGCATAATTGAAAAATAATTTATTCTTATTGGTTAGCTATAATATAATAATAGTTTTTAAATGCACCAAATGATTGCATCAATAACCTGCCTTTGGTAGGAACTAATAAACTAACAGTCGTAAGTCTATCTTAATAAAATTTGGAAGTGATTGCGAGGCATACACATTAATTAGGATTGTCAATAACTTCATTTGGAAGACTTGTCATTTACATTAATCTAATTAAAGAATAATTTAAAAATTTGAAAAGATTGAATGAATAAAGAATTATGACAGTTGGAGTAGAAGCACCACGCAGGTTGTGCGAACAAGTGTTTAAACCCTGGGTCATGAGGTCAAAGGCTGATTTTCTTGGCTGGATAGCCACTACCGCTTCTTTCACCTCCACGATGCATTCAAATGTTCTGGTGAAAATATGGATGGGTTTTGTTTTCAGACATCGACGTTAAATTATTTTCGGGTGTGAGACAACAAAGCCGTCGTGAGAAATAAATGTCAGGTCGTACATGAGCTTCCCCACAATGAAAAGTCTATCGACTTAATAAAGTAAATGAGTTTTTTAACCTATATGTAATAGAAAGAGCATTATATCACAAATTAATAAAGATTACAATGACCAAAATATCTATGTGAAATGTTTTTTTCTAAAAAATGAGTATTTTCATGTGAATAGTTCTCATATTCAACCAAAAAATATAAGTAAATTAAATGATTTTTTTTTTCTAGTAGTAAGTAGTAGAAAGAACATTACATCACAAATTATAAAAATTACAATGATCAAAATATCTATGTAAAATGTTTCTCTTGAAAAAAATGAGTGTTTTCATGTGAATAGTTGTAAAGAGTCCTCATATTTGACAGTCATATGAAAATTTTATAACACCTTGATCATTTCAAAGTCTTTCATCACATTTTAAAATATATGATTCATGAATAATTTTATATAAAATCTTTTATATTTAAACATATTTATCAATTCTATCAACACACATATTAAATATGAAAAATAATATTCTTCGTAAAGAAATACAAATAATCTTAAAAAAATTATCTCACAGTCGGAAAAAAAATTTCGGCTGTTTGTAAGCAATTTTTTGGCCTCCTTTAAAGCTCAAGAGTCAAGGAAAGCTACCAAACCTTGCACCAAAAAGACAGAAAAAAATGAAATGATTTATTGAACTTTGTGCCGCTCGGAAAGGCTCGCCAATTAGCTGAAACCTTTACTCCGCATTCTGTGACAAAGGCTATCCCTGACAACATGCTGACTTGACTCCTACTCCTGCAGATAATAGTACCTACGTTAATTTTGTTTTAGATATTTTAAGTAATATATGAATAGATAAACACAATATATGAGTTTTAATTTTATATTTTAGTTGCTTTAAAACTTTATCTACGTCAGTAATGGCTAAGGTAATAGGTAATAGTATGCCCAAGTATTTAACCACAAACATTACTCTTTAAACTTTTTATTTTTATTTTTTTACTTTAGTAAAATATAAATTAATATATTAATAGAATTTCTTTTTATTTATTACGTCGAGAGGCGTAACCTTACAATGGCAGCAAACCCACACCTATAGGAGGTCAATGAATGTAACAGTGTAAGAAAAAAGAAATGAACAAAATCAGATTTCCACAATCCATTATGATACAATATTGGTTTCTGGATTTGATTGTGTGTATTTTTTAGCATCGATGTTTCGAATCACACTCTGTGATCCATCATTAGGAAGAGAGAGTGTAGGATAGGAAAGTAAAAATATGCAGACTTTGCTTCTTTCAAGAGAAATAAGAAGAGTAGAGGAAGGAAAAACAAGAAAACCAAAGAAGAGAATAAAAGAAAAAGGACAAAAACCTACCTAAAAAATGAAAAGCAAGAAAAAAGAGAGCAACCAAAAAGACAAGATAAATTGAGAAGTAAACAAGCAACAAGCAAGCAAAAAATTAATAAAAAATGAAAAAGCTAATAAGACAAACGCAAATAAATAGGTTAAAATACCTAAGACTAAATACATCAAGCAATAAAAAGAAAGACCAGAACAAAAAAATATAAAATAAATAAATAAATAAAAAGAAAAATAAAATTAAACACAAGACAAAAGAAAAAGCATGATAAAACTAAGTGACAAAAAGAAAGTAGAAATATATTTTCTTCCTTGTATTCATGTCTTGTTTTATATATGGATGTGTAATTATGTTGTCGCATATATATATATATATATATATATATATATATATAGATACGTACATATATATATACCTATATACATACATACATACATATATATATATATATATATATATATATATATATATATATATATATATATATATATATATGAAATGTATAAAAGCAAACAAAAAGACATAAGTTAATGTAAGAAAAGATATATATATTAACAAATATATATAAAAATATAAATATATAAATGTGTGTGTGTGTTTATATATATATATATATATATATTTGTTAATATATATATCTTTTCTTACATTAACTTATGTCTCTTTGTTTGCTTTTATACATTTCATTATATTTTCTTCCTTGTATTCATATCTTGTTTTATATATGGATTTGTAGTTATGTTGTCACACACACACACACACACACATATATATATTTCTATTTCTATTTTCTTTTTGTCACTTAGTTTTATCATGCTTTTTCTTTTGTCTTGTGTTTAATTTTGTTTTTGTTTTTATTTAAATTTATTTATTTTATATTTTTTTGTTCTGGTCTTTCTTTTTATTGCTTGATGTATTTAGTCTTAGGTATTTTAACCTATTTATTTGCGTTTGTCTTATTAGCTTTTTCATTTTTTATTAGTTTGTTGCTTGCTTGTTGCTTGTTTACTTCTCAATTCATCTTGTCTTTTTGGTTGCTTTTCATTTTTTAGGTAGGTTTTTGTCCTTTTTCTTTTCTTCTCTTCTTTGGTTTGCGTATTTTTCCTTCCTCTACTCTTCTTATTTCTCTTGAGAGAGGCAAAGTCTGCATATTTTTACTTTCCTATCCTACACTCTCTCTTCCTGATAATGGATCACGGAGTGTGATCCGAAACATCGATGCTTAAAAATACACATAATTGAATCTAGAAACCAATATTGTATCATAATGGATTGTGGAAATCTGATTTTGTTAATTGATACCCTTCATGAGAAGGAGATATGTTTCAAATCTAAGCAACTAGAGGTGTTAAGGATCAAGCCTATGAAGAAAATTGCAGACTTAGCCTTTCTCAAGCATTGCAGAGATTCTAATTTGATCCCTTGTTTTGTTAAGATCAACCACCACCTTTGGAGCATGCATACCAAGCATATCTTTCATCGTGTTGGACTCTCTCTCCTCAGATCTGTCATCTAGTCTACAAGGAGGATGATCAACCATCTTAATTCCAGATTGTTGCCCCTTCACCTGGAGCTTCCCTCATCTCTTCGCCCTGACCTTTGGATTCGCTTGGATACGTCCTCCTACGCTAGGGCTTTGGGACGACAAGAGGAGTACATCAGAAGACATAAGAAAAAGTTTTTTGTACTTTTGTTGAAGGCTCGTGGTAGACATCATTCCGTTTTGCCATGTGATCCTATTTCTCCCGGTGTTCTCTCGCGTAACAACATTGTTAATGGTGGTAGGGACTCCACATTTGAGAGAAACCATGGAGCCAGCTCGTGCGTGGTGCAATCCTCTTCTTCTGCTCGGTCCCGTCTTAGTGCGACACCCTTGGTGAATGCTAGAACTTCTAACGTATTTACTGCACACGTCACGAGCCAACAGGAAGTCTTAGGAAGGTCGTTGGGGCTCCCTTCGCATAGCGGCTCGTTCTCAGCTGCACCCTTGCAGAGTTACTCTATACCATCGCGCAACTGCTCATTCTTGTTTGAGTTGAGCTCTCCACATTCTCATGAGCTTGCTAATTATTCTGGTTCGTGTTAACTCTCCACCAACCCCCAACATTCTTCTCCTCTCAATGGCTCCTTGCCAAAGCATGCAGGTACGTCTTCCAATCCTGATTGTTCTCTTTTTGTGCATTACAAGTCTAGCTGCAGTGATTACTCTGGTGTTGACTCTCTGGCGCTTGGCCCCCCATCGAGCCCCTCCCGTGATAGATGGGTGTCATGTCAATGATATTGATATTGCACATCTGGTTCGTAGGCCTTGTAGATAGCCCCTTGTCACCTCCAACTTGGGTTGTCCTTCTTTGCCCTCCCGAGTTTCTTCCTTAGTGACTGAGTCGTCCATCTCATCCTTTTTATCTGAACCCCCCGCTTGTGTTATTAACCGTGCTATTGAGCCGCTAGATTCTTCTCTTTATGCAGACTCTCTCCCCATTTATCCCTCTAGGGTAGGCTTGAGTTCCCCTGCCTTCTCTTTTAACTCCATTCATGATTGGGAGAGCAGATTGGTTGTCAACTTTTTGTCTGCTATCATTGACCCCCTGGCTCTCAATTTTTTGAAATGGGGTCTTAATTTTTCTTGCACCCCCCGTTCCATCCCTCACATTCTTTTTCTTGTTGAGATTGAGAATGTTATTCGTTATCTCTCAACCGATGCTGCAGAAGAAATTAGGCAGGATTGTGTCGTCGCCCTTAGATGTGCTAAACCACCCAAGCACAACATCCTGAAAGCTGCGACTCTTGCTTTCCGCAATTTAATTAGCAATAATAACGTGGTTATTACCAAAGCTGATAAAGGTAATGCTACTGTCATCATGAATGAGTAGGACTATGTCTCAAAGATGCTTGACTTACTTTCTGATCCCGCGATCTATAAGGTCCTTTCTTGCAACCCATGCCCCAAGATCTTAAAGAAATTCAAAGCCTTTGTGTCCAATTCCTCCTTTGATGATGCCACTAAGAAAAAAATGTTGCCTTCCAAAGAAGTTACCCCTCGCATCTATGGGGTTCCAAAAATCCACAAAGAGGGCATTCCGTTGAGACCCATTGTGGACACCATTGGGTCACCAAAGTATTTCTTATCCTCTCACCTTGCCAAGATTATCTCACCCTTGGTTGGCCATTCCAACTCTTTTGTCAAAGATTCCAATCATTTTGTCCAATTTATTAAGGATGCGAGGATAGAGCACGATGATATCTTGGCCAGTTTTGATGTGGTCTCCCTGTTCACCAAGGTTCCCATTCCTGTCTCTATTCAAATCGTCAAGCGTAAGATTGGTGATGAGATCACCGATTTGGTAGAGTAATGTCTTAGATCCACTTTCTTCTCCTTCCATAATGTCATCTATGAGTAGGTTGATGGGGTGGCTATGGGCTCCCCCATCATAGTGAATCTCTATATGGAGCATTTTGAGGAGATGGCCCTCCACTCCTTTCCCCTCAAACCCAAATGGTGGAAACAATATGTTGATGACACCAATGTTTGTTGGCCACATGGTCGTGACAAACTTGAAGAGTTTCACAAGCACATCAACAACTTGGCTCCCAACATTTCCTTCACTAAGAAGCTGGAGTCGGATAACAAGTTACCTTTCCTTGATGTTCTTCTAATCAAGAAGTCAGATGGTTTATTAGGTTGATGTGTGTATCACAAAGCTACCCACACCGACTTATACCTCCACTCATCTTCCCACCACCACCCTAGCCAAAAAGTTGGCATCCTTAAGACCCTTTCCCTTAGAGCCCATAGAATTTGCGATGATGACAACCTAAACCAAGAGCTTACCCATCTTCGCTAGGTCTTCAAGTTGAACGGGTACTCTCACAAGCAAATTTCCAAGGCTCTTAACCAAGCCAAGTCTTTCTTTCTCGCCAACGTCATTCCTCAACCTTCACTATCCCAACCTCCTTTGTTTGCTTCCCTTCCTTTTGTGGATGACATCTCCCAAAAAATTTCCAAAATCTTAACTAGAAAGGGCCTCTATGTTTCCTTCAAACCCCTTTCTCGGTTAAGGAATCATGTCCCCCCTCTCAAGGACTCCAAAGACCCATTTCTAGGATCTGGAGTCTATATGATTTCGTGCTCTTGTGGAACCCCCTATATAGGTGAAACAGGCCGCTCTTTCCACACCATAATTCGCGAGCATTTTACAAACATTGAGCATGATAGGGTACACAAATCTGCTCTAGCTAAGCACTCCTCCTCTACCAAACATCATATTTGTTTGGATAGCACGCAAATTCTCTCCAAGGAGGACAACTATTTCAAGATGAAGCTCAAGGAGGTCGTTGAAATTCACTACCATCCCATCAACCTCAACCATGATGATGGGTGGTTGTTGAGCTTTTCTTGGCAACCCCTATTAGGCATGCTTGATAGCCACCATCACCCTTGATTCCTCCCTCCCTCCTCTCCTCTCTTTGTCTTGCCCAATGTTTCTCTTGTGTTCAGGTTCCTTCCCTGTTGTCCTCTTGTAGCCCCCTTGGGATTCTCTAGGGTTTTGTCCTTGTTTTGGTTGTTGTCTCTTTCTGCTTGTTCTCTTTGTCTTGGTCTTTTCCCTTCTTGCTTATTGGGGCACTCTCTCGCACACACATTCAATCCCCTGCTCTCTTTTTTCCCTTTCTCTCATTTTTTGTTCCTTCTTGGTGCCCTTGTTTTTTCTTTCTTGTTCATGCATTTATGCACTTGTGTACATAGATGCATGCATGTGTGTGTGTGTGTGTCTATATATATATATATATATATATATATATTCTTTTGTATACTTCGTGCATAGATATTCTTATACACACACATATATACATATATACTTATATATACATACATACATATTTATATATGTACATATATATGTATATGTATCTATATATATATATATGTGTGTGTGTGTGTGTGTGTGTGTGTGTGTACATGTATATATATGTGTGTGTGTATGTTCTCCTGTATATATTAGTTTATTTATAAAATTTTTTTCCTTTGTTTACATACATACATACATACATACATACATACATACATACATACATACATACATACATACATACATACATACATATATATATATATATATATATATATATATATATATATATATATATATATATATATATATATATATATATATATTTGTTAATATATATATCTTTTCTTACATTAATTTATGTCTTTTTGTTTGCTTTTATACATTTCATTATATTTTCTTCCTTGTATTCATGTCTTGTTTTATATATGGACTTGTAGTTATGTTGTCGCATATATATATATTTCTATTTTCTTTTTGTCACTTAGTTTTATCATGCTTTTTCTTTTGTCTTGTGTTTAATTTTGTTTTTCTTTTTATTTTATATTTTTTTGTTCTGGTCTGTCTTTTTATTGCTTGATGTATTTAGTCTTAGGTATTTAAACCTATTTATTTGTGTTTGTCTTATTAGCTTTTTCATTTTTTATTAGTTTTTTGCTTGCTTGTTGCTTGTTTACTTCTCAATTCATCTTGTCTTTTTGGTTGCTCTCTTTTTTCTTGCTTTTCATTTTTTAGGTAGGTGTTTGTCCTTTTTCTTTTCTTCTCTTCTTTGGTTTGTGTGTTTTTCCTTCCTCTAGTCTTCTTATTTCTCTTGAGAGAGGCAAAGTCTGCATATTTTTACTTTCCTATCCTACACTCTCTCTTCCTGATGATGGATCATAGAGTGTGATCCGAAATGTCAATGCTAAAAAATACACACAATCGAATCCAGAAACTAATATTGTAAAAAAAGAAATGGTTTGCATTCCATTCCATCTGTCAATAACTCAAAATTGCAATAAAGATACAGGTTGTCTTTTCATCTCCCATTATTATCAATTTCAAATAATCAAATTTCGTTTGGCGGAGAGTCTTTCCAGCTCCTGTGATTTGAAATAATCTAGAATAGTTATTCGAAGAGACTTCCGACCATTTAATAATATATCGAAATAATTAGTCTGTCTCTATATGTTTTAGGTGTAATTGAGTTGAAGGGAAAGGCTTTTTGTGGGGTTATTTGTTTTTTATTTTTAATTATAAAAGAGGAGAGTGAATCTTAATTTATTAGGTTTGATTATTATTATTATAAAAAAAATGTGTTTGATGTCATAATTCTTCCTTATTATTAATGAAAATTGATGTGCAAACAAAAGAAAATTTATTATTTTCAACAATGTAACGTCTTCATCCCATTGGACTTGAAAAGAGGAATTATTTATGTACTCACACAACTCATTATTATTAATAATTATTTATGTAGCCATGCAGCCAGCTAAACCGCATAATATATAGGTAAGAAAATTTTGAAAAAAATACAGATTTCTTAGATTTCTTCTATGAACAAATTATTAAAGTTATAACAATTTAGTAAAAGAGTAAATAGAAACATGTTAAGATCTCACTTTTCTAATTGAGAATAAATATGTTTTTATATTGGCTTTATATTTTTTTACTTAGAGGTTTCTATTATTTTTTAATACTTTTCTAATTAGAAATATTTTTCTTCTCAATTAAAAAAGTGGAATATTAGAAAGATACAAAGAGAATATAGAAACTTCTTACTTTTCTAATTGAAATTAAATATGTTTCTAAAGTAGTGAGAAACATCTTATTTTGCTAATGAGAATATTATAAAAAGTGTCTTTTATTATATATATATTAACAAAATTGTTATTTTTAAATATTTTATTTTAAATTTTTTTTATAGAAGATTCAAAAGAGTAAATAGAAAATTAAGTTGTTTCTATATTTTTCAATTGTATGATATTTCTTAGATTTAAAAGTGCTTGAATTAATTAAGATTGTGTGATTTTTCTTTTCACATTAGCACTCATAATAAATTATTATTTGAAAAAATTATTTTTAATTAAAAGAAATATTATTTTAAATTTTTTTATAAAAGATTTATTGCTTTCTATTATTAATAATCTTTTATGAGTTCTTTGAATGTGAACCAATATGATTAGCACATAAAGTGGAAAAAATATCTATATCATCACCTGCGCAATAAATTTTAGAGAGAAATAACTCATTAGTAAAGCTTTAGCATGTGATGAAGGATGGTGAAATTTCTTGATTATTCTAGAATACATATCTAATATATGTCTATCATTAAAAAAAGGGATCATAGAATTTCTACAAATATTAATTCATAACCCTTTAAAGTATAATTAAACCCTAGACCAATAATCAAACTCTTACCGTAATCAAATATTTCCCTCTAATTGAACCCCAATCCTAACATAACCTTAACTCTAACCCTAATTTTGTATTAACCATAACACTAAGTGAATTACAACTCTATCCCTATTTGAACTCTAGTCACAATTTAATGCTAATTATAAAAATAGTCTTAACTCTAACCCTAATATTCACTCTATCTAAACCCTATCAAAAGCCTAATTTGAACTCTAACCAAAGTTTAATTAGAACCCTAACCTTAGTCCTATCCTTAATGATAATTCTAACCCTAAGTATAATTCTAACCCCCACCTTAATAATACCCTAATCCTAACCTAATCCTAAACATGATGTAAACCCTAACCCTAACCCTAAACCTAATCCTAATCCTTATCCTAACCATATAATTATCCCTGACCATGACTAAACCCTAACCCTAACCCTAATCTTAATCTTAAAATTAAGCCTAACCCTTATCCCTAACTATAATCCTAAATTCTAAACCTTAATTGTAACCCTAATTGTAAAGCTAAATCCTAAAAATAACCCTAAACTCTAATTCTAACCCTAACCCTAAATCTTAATCCTAATACAAATCCTAACTCTAACTCTAATAATAACCATGATGTAAAAGTATACCCTAATTATAATCCCAACCATAACCCTAAATCCTATTTATGTTAAACCCTTAAACTAATTTAGATTACAAAATACTATTCTTAATGCTAATCCTAAATGTTAAACCCTGATCCTAAATAGTAAACCCTCATTCTAAATGCTAAACTCTAATCCTAATCTTGATTGCTAAACCCTAATACTAACTCAATCCCTAAATAAATATGTGATCATAATCATGGAATGAGCCTAATCCTTTATCCTAATCCTAACCCTAATCAAAGCAATGGCTCAAACCATAATGCTAACCATGATGTTAACCCTAACCATAAATATAGTCATAATCTTAAGCTCTAAGCCCTAATCCTAATCCTAATAAAAACTCCAACCCAAACCATGATGTAAACCCTTACCCTAACCACAATTCTAATAATAATTCTAAACCTAACCCTAATCTAAACACTAACCCTAACTCTACACCCTAACCATAATCAAAATCCTAACCTAACCATAATACTATCTAGGATGTAAATCCTCACTCTTACCATATTCACAACCTTAAACCCTAAACTATAATCTAAACCCTAGACCCTAATCCTTACCCTAACCATAATTAAAATTGAATCTTTACTCTAAACCTTAACTATAATCACTATCCTAATCCTAATCCTAACCTTAACTCTAAGCTTACGCTAATCTAAATCCTACTCTAAACCCTAATCCTAATCCTAAGTATAAGTAACCTTAAGCATGATCATACTTCATACAAAAATTCTACCCCTAAGAATAATTCTAAGCCTTGCCCTATTCATACCTTAAACCCTAACCCTAACTATGATATATACACTAAACTATAATCATATCTTAATCAAATCATAACCCTAACCATAATCCTAACACTAACTCCTAAGCATAACCTAAACCCAAGCCCTAACTATTTTTCTAAACTAAGAATAACTCTAGATCTAAAAACATGAGTAATCCAAAACCCAAACCTAACCCTAACCCTAAGAGTAATTCAAACCATAACCCTAACCAAACCCTAATTGTATTTTTAACCTAAACACTAGAACCCTAATCATAGTCACAAACCTAAATGTAAATCCTAATCCTATGTCTAACCTAGATACTCACTCTAGCCCTAACCATGTGTTGCCCAAAATTTCCCTATCGTTCATTTTTGGCCACGGTCCTATTTTTTCCAAAGAACTGCTCAAGTGTCGAAAACCCAGTGTGTTTTTGACCTTCTCTATGAAGGCTCAAGATGTTTTTGCCCTTTTGGTCTGAAATCTCGGTGTGTTTTCGACCTCCACTCTGAAAATTTTGTGTGTTTTCAACCTTTGCTCGAAAACCCTCTATGTTTTCAACCCTAAGTGCGCAACTCCGACCAGGCGGGTCCCAGTTCCTCAAGGTCGTGCCAGTGCAGTGAAGATCCGATGGCTGTCGCATGATCGCATGGGGTCTTTCGATCCCATGAGATCATACGACACCCATTGATGCGGCACCGCGGGCTCATCCAAGCAATCAGCAAATAGTGAGGTGACGTGTTCGGTTATCGGCTAACATCCTACGGTTGGTCGCATGATCGCATGGGCTCTTCTGAGCCCATGCGACCATGCGACAAACCATCAACGGTTTCGGTGGTGATGGTGGTGGTCAGTGGCTAACACCTTCCAGTTGCTCGCATGATCGCATAGGCCTTCCTAGCCGCATGTGATCATGCGACAAACCATCAACTGTCGGTAAGGATTTTGGTGGGCCCGCTTGTCAGTGGAGCTACGGCTTAATAAGATGAGCGGCTGGCGCAAGATCTCAAAGAATATTCGGGGGCCATGTGATCTTGCGCCTGCCGTTAGATGGGAATCTAAAGTTTGAGTGGGTTCATGTCAGGAAGGTTCCGAGGTGTTTGCTGGTGTAGTGGCCAGAATGAATAGAGGGATGACATGTGGCAGAGTGGGCTCGGGGTTGACATGCTCACCGCGGTTGCACAGTTAGCATGTTTTGCATGGTCACTGGATGTGACCCAAGGTTAGGAAAAGTTCACGCGACTTGGCAACTAGGAAGAAATCAACCTGAGGTAAACCAGGGTTAAGTTTGCAGTGTGGTCTTGCAGGCCCGAGTTGTCCTGCGTGGAAGAGCGATAGTTTTCAAAGGCTTGTTGCATGATCGCATGAAGCCTTTCGGGCTCATGCGATCATGTGACCGCTAACCTTTTCAAAGCAGTGTGGTCGTGGGTCCAGGCGTGTGGTCGGCTCCTGTTGGGCCACGTGGCAAGGTTTGACAAGTGTATTGTCTTGCAGGTCTTGAGTGATGCTTATGTGGTGGCAGGGCAAGTTTTCAAAACCTTGTCGCATGATCGCATGAAGGCCTTTCGGGGTCATGTGATCATGCAACCGTTGACATTTTCTAAGGGCGGAGGCAAGTTTTCAAAAAAGCTTCTTGCATGATCGCATGAAGGCCTTTCAGCTCATGCGATCATGTGACCTTTGCTTTGTCAAAGTGGTGTAGCCTGTTTTCGCAGACCCTCTTCCAAGGTGAATATTGCAGGCACGGGTAGCTCAAGAAATTTATGTCGCTAGGGCATGCACAGTTAAGGGAAGATGATGAGGAGGTCTAGGCAGCCGTCAAGGGTCATTTTTTTTGTCTTGGCAAGGTACCAGTGTGCATTCATGGCATGACTTTGTGCAAAAAAGAGTGATAAATCTAGGTTGTTTATTTGTAGGTTGATTGTGGTACAGGGTTGGGGCACGCAAATGAAATATCTGATCGACCATGATATTTATAGAGCACATTTATGATCACAAGTGACTAGTTTTAGGGTTGATTATTCTATTACAGATTTATGTAACCCTAAGGAGATATTTTGATTCCTGCCTGCGTGCAGGGGATGTATATATTCTTTTTTGGAGCCTGTAGTGCTTAGAATTGACATGTTTGTAAAATAGAAAGCCTCTTTCTTGGGAAGCTATCTGTGGCATTTCTTTTGCCCCTTTGGCTTTTCCACATCCTGTAGATTCTCATTGATGAATTCAAACATTGCAAAGTATTCTGTGACATTCTTGTTGTCCTCATGCTTGCTTGTCTGGATTACCTCTTATTGAATTCAGTATATGTATGTTTCAGTAACTCTTAAGTTTTTTTTTTATTCCTCTTTCTTTCTGCAATTCATGTGTATGCTAGTGAATGATCTGATTAGAATGCTTTTGTGGGCATACTTCCACCCCTAGTAATCTATCTCATTCATATACCCAATTGCAGAGATGAATGTTTGTTTGCAGGTTGTAGTCTGTGTCTGACTCTTTAGGAGTACTGCTGTCTTGAGAAATTCCTTTTTTCTTGCACAGTATTCCTTTACTGCAGACCCCTCTATAAAATACTTATGCAGGCCTATTCATTGAGTTGTAATCTCCTAGACCTAGGATTGTGTACTGATCTCACCCCTCTATACTGCAATTCATCCCCTAGTTACGGTGCATCACCTAGTAGGATAGATTTGCTTTCTGTTATTTCCCTTTCATGCATTCCTTCTATCCCTTTCCTTCAAAAGTTTACTTTCCTATCTAAGAGAAAATTAGGGTGATTATCCAAGAGGAACCAGCCTAGAATCTGGAGGTCTCATCTCGATTAGCAAAAGATCCCACAACCTTGAGATGATTCCCATGTTATACTGGATTATCAAGACTACGAGAGGTTGAGATCAAAGGTGCAAATTTAGTGCATAACATTTTTGGCATGCTCGGTGGGACAATAAAGAAGTTCATCTATTGAAGATTGTGTCATCTTTGATATGCAGATTGCATAATACAGACCTTTAGAGGTTGTTCTATCAAGTATATTTGGTGACTCCACTGGTTTCAAAGATTCAGGCCAACCTTGGTTAAGGTTTATGAGAAAGATCGAGACTAGAAGCTCAAAGCCTACAGAATTTTCAGAGTTGCCCTTGAAAAGAAGCTACAAAGGTAGGTCAACTCAGAGAGAATCTCCTGCAAGAAGAGTCCAATCTACACCTCCTGATACTTCAGAGAGGAGACCTTTCCTCTTTCATTTCAGAAGAAGAGGCAGATCTTTGACCAGAGATCTAGAAGGAGAAGAAGATCCAAATCTAGCAAATACAGCTCATATAGTTGTTAATCTTCAGGTTACACCTCCTACAATGGCTAAAAATTTTGCCTTTGCACCTTTCACTCAGGGGAGCCCATTAGATTTTGCAGTGCATCATGATGTGCCCTTGGTGGCATTAAAGAGTATACCTGATTTCACAAGGGAGGGATAGACAACAGCCTTTGAACACATAAGAGATGTGACCACCATTTGCAACATACACAACATTACTCAAGAGGATGTGGCCACCAAATTATTAACAGCATCTCTGAAAGGTAAGGCTCTAGAGTGGTTTAGAACTTTAACTGTTGGTTCTATTACTTCATGGGATGAATTAGGGGATGCATTAAGTAGGCATTTTGAGGATAAATCAGATAATTTGTCTCTGGTTGAGCAATTAACAACTATAAAGAGAGACCCTCAAGAGCAAATGACAGATTATAATAGTAGATTCCTTAAAACATGGAACAAAATCCCAGTCTCTGTAAGGCCATCAACTGACCATGCCTTTCTATACTACTTGCAAAGTCTAAATAAAAAAATTTCTGTCATGATCCAATCTATGGGTGGTACCACTTTACCCCAAGCCTTTGACACTATTGTCAAGGCTGAAAATTGTTTGATCCAGGCAGGCATGATACAGAGAAGACCTCCCATGCCTATCTTCCCTAGTCTTCAACCCATTGCACCTGCACAAGTACCCCCATTTACCTCTATTCCCATAATATCAGCACCTCAAGCTAGTACCAGTGGTCAGGAACATGCTACAACAAATTTCTCCCAAGGGTTGCAAGAAGTGAAGAGTAGTCAGCAAACTAGTATACAAGAAATGGCAAACTTGCTACAGACTCTAACCAAAGAGGTCACAAACTTGAAGAAACAAAACCAAGGCATCAAGCCACCCTTCCAATCACATGGCCAAAGTCCTAATCAGAAATACCAAAATCAAGGACAGCCTTATCAACAAAATAGGCCACCATACCAAGGAGGCTATCAAGGGCAAAGACAAAATTTTAATCAAAGACCATTCCAACCATATAACCTTGCACCTCTTAATTCTGTAAATCTAGTCAGGGATATGGTTCCTAGTCAAAACAATATGGCCATGGATAATGAATGGTGTTTCCCTTGTAATCAGCCCCACAATCAGGCTACGTGTTCTAATGGATGGATGAACCAAGCACTAATGGTTCAAAATGCTTCACAAGCTCAAGCAGAAGCTCCTTCTAGTGGGACAGCTCCTCAACAAGAAACACAAGAGAATGAGACTTCTCTTTTCAATTGGGAGCAACCAGATTTCAATGGAGTCAATGATGAAGCTGCTTTTGTTGCCTACACAAGAGCAAAGAGAAGAGCCCAAGACATGGAGAGAGAAGATTCAAGTACTAAGGCCACTACATCTGTAGAGCCACTGCAGCAAGTTGCCCCTATCACATCCAAGGAGGTGCCTGTCGTCACAAGCAAAGAAGACCAAGTTCCAAAAGAGGCAGAACCCATCATAATAAAAGCACAACAAAGAGTACACCCTGTGGCACCTTATAATATTGTAGACAACATGAAAAAGGTGAATGTCACCATGTCTATGGGGACTCTTTGTCTATTCCAAGACAACCTCAAATTTTGGAGAAGGCCATGAGAGAGGCAGCAAATCCTCAACCTGCAAAAGAAACTGCAAAACTAGTGTTGGTCAACACTGATCAAGAAAAGGAGATTTCAACTAGCAACTCCAAGGAAAATACCATGCAAGGTAGGAATTTAAAGCCACCTCCCTTTTACATATCTTTAATTATTGGGAAATATTCAGTGCATAATTGTATGGTAGATAGTGGAGCTACTAGCACTGTAATGCCCAAGAAAGTGGCTGATCAATTAGGACTTAAATATGAACCCTTCCAAAAAAAGGCTACACAACTTGATGGATCCTTAGTTAGTACTATAGGTGTGGCCAAGGATACCAGTCTAATTCTCCATGTTAGTCCTAATTTTTCCATTCTCCTTGACATATATATCATAGATCTTCCTGCATTGTTTGTCATATGTCTCTCAAGAGAGTTCACAGCCAAGATAGGAGGTTATCTTTCTTCCGACTGGTCTCACATGCTCTTTCATACAAGGTATGGTACCAAAGTCACCATTAAATTAGAAGCCTTAGCAATACATCATATAGAGCCATATGTGTCCAATTCCATCAATACTAATTATCTTATATTTGATGACAATGATTTCCCAACCACTAGTGAAGCAAGCACCAAAATAGAGAATATCCCTGATATTCTCCTAGATGAAAGAACCTTAGAGATTCAAGAGAGTCTTGTTTGGGATTTTGGTTTGGGGAGTTATCTAATTCAAGAAAGTGGAGCCATAGAACCAAGCCTTCTCAAAGAACACACTGATTCAGATGATCGGGATAGTCAGGTCTGGGAACTATTTTTTGATGGAACTAGAAGTAGACATGGTTCTGGTGGAGGTGCTATGCTGGTGTCCCCGAAAGGAGAAAGGTATTATACTGCCTTTAGATTTAGTTTTTCCTGCACCAGCAACACTGCAGAGTATGAAAGTCTAGTTAATGGACTAGAATGGGCTAGAAAAAGAGGGCTTAAAGCGTTAAGAGTATATGGTGACAGTGAACCTATTGTCAGCCAAGTAAGAGGGATGAGTGCAACCAAAAATGATGTCATGAAAGCATACAAACATAGAGTTTGGGATGCAATTGAAGATTTCCATACTTTCAATATCGTTGCTATCCCTAGAAAATTAAATCAAAATGCCGATAGGTTAGCTGCTATTGGATCTCAGTTTGACATCCCCAATAGCATTTCAAAAGAAATAGATCAGCAACACATCAAGATTATTGTCAGACCTTCAATTCCAGATAATAATATTAGTTGGCAAGTGTTCGACAATGATGAACAAATTTTACAGTTCTTGTTTGAAGAAGATGTCTTTTCAAGGCACAATCAAAAGAGGTTATCACAGAACTATGGTGATCAAGTGATACAACTTAGATCCAACAAGATGCCTAAAGGTCTTGTCACCTTAGAGACTATCTTCAACAAGGATGATGAAGTCAAGAAAAATAAAGCTGGCCTGGTAGTCCAACAGGAACATTGTGCTGAATTAGAGTTGGAACCAGGTAAGAGCCTACAATTTGGAAAAGTAAACACTAATTCAGAAAAGCAAGCTTACACTAAATTATTCAAAGAATTCAGTGATGTTTTTGCATGGGGGTATGGAGACCTCAAGAGTTTTGATCCTACCCTTGCTCAGCACACTATTGAATTGGAGCCTAATGCTAAACCAGTAAGGCAAAAGTAAAGGCCTGTTAATCCCAAGCTTGAACCACTTATGCATAAGGAAGTACTCAAACTAATAGAAAGTGGCATCATCTACCCCATCAAACATACTAGTTGGGTTTCCAACCTTGTTCATGTCAGGAAGAAGAATGGGGAGCTGAGGTTATGTGTTGATTTTAGGGATTTGAACAGAGCCTCATTAAAAGACCGCCATCCACTACCCTCTATGGAACAAATTCTGCAATGTGTCTTTGGATCCAAGAGATTGTCATTGTTGGATGGCTATTCAGGATACAATCAAATCTTAGTGAAAGAAGAGGATCAATATAAGACTACATTTATAGCCAAGTGGGGAACCATGGCATATCAGAAGATGCCCTTCGGTTTGTCAAATGCAGGTGCTACATTTCAAAAGGCAATGGACATGGCCTTTAAGGGCCTCATGTACAAGTTTGTGTTGGTCTACCTAGATGACATAACTATCTACTCAAAGCATGCAGTAGACCACATCAGGCATTTGAGGCAGATTTTTGAAAGATGCAGAGAATTTGGGATATCCCTTAATCCCAAGAAATGTGTGTTTACAGTTCATGAAGGGAAACTATTAGGATATGGAGTATCCAAAGAGGGAGTTACAGTGGATCATGAGAGAGTTGCAACCATCTTAGAACTACCATTACCGCATCACAAGAAAGGACTCCAATCTTTCATAGGAAAGATTAACTTTGTTAGGAGATTCTTGCCTAACATTGAAGAGTTACTCAAGCCTTTTACAGCCATGTTGAGGAAAGGTTCAGCCTTTAGTTGGACCAAAGAAGGAAAGGTTAACTTCCAAGCTATTAAAGAAGCCTTAACAGAAGCTCCTGCTCTCCTAAACCTGAATTTCAGTAAGGATTTTATCCTTTATGCTTATGGGTGTCATGATGCTATATCTGCGATGTTGACTCAAGAAAATGCTAAAGGATTGGAGCAGCCCATTGCTTTCTTTAGCAAGGGTTTAGAAGAGTATGAACAAAGATACTCTTTTGTAGAAAAACATGTTCTTGCTGTGGTAAAAAGCCTCAAAAAATTCAAACATTTGTTGATCCATAGCAAGGTGCATTTGATGTTTACTCATCCAAGTGTCAAAGAATTTTTGCTTTCTAAGGACCTAAATGAAAAAAGAGCTGGTTGGATCACTAAGGTGATGGAATATGACATAGATATTCAGACTACCAAGCTAGTTAGAGGAAGAGGTCTTTGTGAGCATCTGGCAGAAGATGGAAGTTCAAAGAAATTGGAATACATAGATGCATCTCTGGTGGTGCATTCTACAGGAGAGAAAGCTAGGGCAACTAGCTGGTTGCCTAATATGATCAATTATTTGAAGACGGGACAATACCTTGCAGGCCTAGATTCAGTAAAAAGGAGGTATTACAGGCTACAATCTATTCCTTTTGTGCTAATAGATGAAATTCTTTTCAGAAAGGATCACAATGGTGTCCTTCTAAGATGCATAGATTCAAAAAGGGTTGCAGATGTCTTATTTGAGTTTCATGATGGAGCTTTTGGTGGCCATTTCTCTCCTAGGACTACAACTTTTAAGATCATGAGGGCTGGATACTATTGGCCATCTATCTTCAAAGATAGTCATGATTATGTTAGGAGATGCATCAAATGTGCTATTTTTGTAGGGAAAGAAAGATTTGCAACTCTGCCCCTACAGCCAGTCAAAACAGAGCAGCCCTTCTTGAAGTGGGGTATAGATTTCATTGCATGATTAACCCTCCATCTAGTGCAGGACACAAGTGGATAATCACTACAACTGATTATTTCACTAGGTGGATAGAAGTAGTTGCTTTAAAAGAAGCTAATGAGAGTGTTGTTTTAAGTTTTTATGATGACATCATTCATAGATTTGGCATTCCAGATTCTATAGTTTCAGACAATGCATTAGCATTTACAGGCCTGAAAGTCTCAGAGTGGGTAGTCAAGAAGGGCATTTATCTGAATACAAGTTCCAATTACTATCCTCAGGGGAATGGTTTGGCAGAATCAACAAATAAGAATTTGATTAGAATAATCAAAAAGACCCTGCAAGACAGTCAAAGGGACTGACATACTAAATTGAGATCTTCCTTATGGTTAGATAGAATTACTCCAAAGAAAATCATTGGTAATTCCCCATACATGTTGGTGTATGGTAGAGAGGCTAAGTTATCTATTTTAACTGAATTACCAGCTTTGGACTTGGCCACTCAGTATGCCTTGTTTGAAGAAAGTGATCCTATGCAAACCAGATATGCCCAGTTGATGGAGCTAGAAGAGATCAGAGATAAATCAATGCAAGATATGGCATTCCATTAGAGTCAAACAAAGAGAAGCTTTGATAAAAGAGCCAAGATCAGAAACTTCAAGGCTGGAGATGTAGTTCTCAAACGGGATGAGTTCAAGTCAAAACCTGGCAAGCACACAAAGTTTGATCCCTTTTGGGGTGGACCATTTGTTATAACAGAGTGCAGAGGATCTAATGCTTTTCAGCTTTCAACCCTTGAAGGAGCTGCCCTGCCAATCTCAGTGAATGGTTTCCACTTGAAGCCTTGCTTTGAGGTTAATCCCTCTCTATAGGTCCTTGTAAATTCTTGTAAATATTTTTCCTTCTTTCTTCCAGCCTTCTAGTTTAATTTTTCCCTGTTTTCCAAGAAGTTCTCATGCACAGGTTTGTCTTCCCGGTTCAGTTTTTGTCCCTCTCCCTGTTAGAAGGTTTTTGTGCTCGAGAAATGACTCCTATGCCCAATGGATTGCTTCAAGGCAACTAGTCTAAATGTCTAGCAGGCTGACGTCTCGCAGAGGTCGCCAAAATGTTGCCCAAAATTTCCCTGTCATTCATTTTTGGCCACGGTCCTATTTTTTCCAAAGAACTGCTCAAGTGTCGAAAACCTAGTGTGTTTTTGACCTTCTCTATGAAGGCTCAAGATGTTTCTTCCCTTTTGGTCTGAAAGCTCGGTGTGTTTTCAACCTCCGCTCTAAAAATTTTGTGTGTTTTCGACCTTCACTTGAAAACCCTCTGTGTTTTCGACCCTAAGTGCTCAACTCCGACCAGGCGGGTCCCAGTTCCTCAAGGTCGTGCTAGTGCAGTGAAGATCTGACGGCTGTCACATGATCACATGGGATCTTCTGATCCCATCAGATCATACGACAACCATTGATGCGGCATTGCGGGCTCATCCAAGAAGTCAGCAAACAGCGAGGTGACATGTTCGATTATTGGCTAACATCCTACGGTTGGTCGCATGATCGCATGGACTCTTCTGAGCCCATGCGACCATGCAAAAAACCGTCAATGGTTTCGGTGGTGACGATGGCGGTCAATGGCTAACACCTTCCGGTTGGTCGCATGATTGCATAGGCCTTCCTAGCCGCATGCGATCATGCGACAAACCATCAACTGTTGGCAAGGATTTTGGTGGGCCTGCTTGTCAGTGGAGCTACAACTTAATAAGATGAGCAGCTGGCACAAGATCTCAAAGAATATTCGGGGGCCATGCGATCTTGCGCCTGCCATTAGATGGGAATCTAAAGTTTGAGTGGGTCCATGTCAGGAAGGTGCCAAGGTGTTTGCTGGTGTAGTGGCCGGAACAAATAGAGGGATGACATGTGGCAGAGTGGGCCTAGGGTTGGTAAGCGGAGCATAGTTAGCATGTTTCACGTGGTCGCTGGATGTGACCCGGGGTTAGGAAAAGTTCACGCAACTTGGCGACTAGGAAGAAATCAACCCGAGGTAAATTGGGGTTAAGTTTGCAGTGCGGTCTTGCGGGCTGGAGTTGTCCTACATGGAAGAGCGACAGTTTTCAAAGGCTTGTTGCATGATCACATGAAGCCTTTCGGGCTCATGCGATCATGTGACCGCTGACCTTTTCAAAGCAGTGTGGTCATGGGTCTAGCTGTGTGGTCAGCTCCTGTTGGGCCACGTGGCAAGGTTTGACAAGTTTATTGTTTTGCGGGTCCTAAGTGATGCTTATGTGGCGGTAGGGAAAGTTTTCAAAAGCTTGTCGCATGATTGCATGAAGGCCTTTCGGGCTCATGCGATCATGCGACTATTGAAATTTTCAAAGGGCGGAGGCAAGTTTTCAAAAAAGCTTCTTGCATGATCGCATGAAGGCCTTTCAGCTCATGCGATCATGCGACCTTTGCCTCGTCAAAGTGATGTAGCCTATTTTCATGGACCCTCTTCCAAGGTGAATATTGCAGGCGCGGGTAGCTCAAGAAATTTATGTCGCTAGGGCATGTGCAGTTAAGGGAAGATGATGAGGAGGTCTAGGCGGCCATCAGGGGTCATTTTTTTTTGTCTTGGCAAGGTACCAGTGTGCATTCATGGCATGACTTTGTGCAAAAAAGAGTGATAAATCCAGGTTGTTTATTTGTAGGTTGATTATGGTATAGGGTTGGGGCACGCAAATGAAATATTTGATCGGCCATGATATTTACAGAGCACATTTATGATCACAAGTGACTAGTTTTAGGGTTGATTATTCTATTGTAGATTTATGTAACCCTAAGGAGATATTTTGATTCCTTCCTGCGTGCAGGGGATGTATATATTCTTTTTTGGAGCCTGTAGTGCTTAGAATTGACATGTTTGTAAAATAGAAAGCCTCTTTCTTGGGAAGCTATCTGTGGCATTTCTTTTGCCCCTTTGGCTTTTCCACATCCTGTAGATTCTCATTGATGAATTCAAACATTGAAAAGTATTCTGTGACATTCTTGTTGTCCTCATGCTTGCTTGTCTAGATTACCTCTTATTGAATTCAGTATATGTATGTTTCAGTAACTCTTAAGTTTTTTTTTTATTCCTCTTTCTTTCTACAATTCATGTGTATGCTGGTGAATGATCTAATTCTAATGCTTTTGTGGGCATACTTCCACCCCTGGCAATCTGTCTCATTCATATACCCAATTGCAGAGATGAATGTTTGTCTACAGGTTGTAGTCTATGTCTGACTCTTTAGGAGTATTGCTGTCTTGAGAAATTCCTTTTTTCTTGCATAGTATTCCTTTATTGCAGACCCCTCTATAAAATACTTATGCAGGCCTATTCATTGAGTTGTAATCTCCTAGACCTAGGATTGTGTACTGATCTCACCCCTCTATACTGCAATTCATCCCCTAGTTTCGGTGCATCACCTAGTAGGATAGATTTTCTTTCTGTTATTTCCCTTTCATGCATTCCTTCTATCCCTTTCCCTCAAAAGTTTACTTTCCTGTCTAAGAGCAAATCAGGGTGATTATCCAAAAGAAACCAGCCTAAAATCTGGAGGTCTCATCTCAGTTAGCAAAAGGTCCCACAACCTTGAGATGATTCCCATGTTATACTGGATTATCAAGACTATGAGAGCTTGAGATCAGAGGCACAAATTCAGTGTATAACAACATGATTTAAACTCTAATTTTAACTATAATCCTCACCTTAAACCCTAATTTTAACCATAATTTTATTTCTAACCCAATTTATAAGCCAAACACTAATCCTAATTATGATGTAAATATAAGTCTAACCATAATTTAAAATGCAACCAAAAACCTTTACCTAACCATAATATTAACCCCGACCCTAACTATAACCCTACAGTAACCCTAACCCTAAAAAATATTAACTATAACTATAATCCTAACTCTTATCATAGATGCTAAACCCTAATCATAAATGCTAAAACCTAATCATAAATGGTAAACCATAAACCTAATGTTATACGTAAGCATGATATATATGCTAATACTAACCCTAACTATATTAATTTATTCAACATATTACACTAAATCTTAATGCTAAGTCCTAACCCTAATATTAACCCTAACCATAATCATAAACCTAAACCAAATCCTAATTGTAATACTAATCTTAAACTTAATCCTAACCTTGACCCTAACCCTAACCCAAACCATATCCCTAACCAAATCTAAATCTTTACCCTTAACCTAATTATAATTCCAATCCCAACCAAACAAATGCTAACACCAAACTCTAACTGTAATGGTAACGCTAACCATGATACAAAATGTACCCCTAATGGTAACCTAACCATGATATAAACTGTAACCCTAAATTCTAACCCTAATCATATTAATTTATTTAATATATTACATACGTTGTGACAGCTACTAGCTAATTATACTCTATATTTAAAATACGTTGAGATGTATCGAGGCATTTAATTTTTTCATCATTCACCTTTAATAAAAATAAAGTTGAAAAAATTCAACGCCTCGATACATCTTGACGTATTTTAAATATAGAGTATATATTTACTAGTAGTATTTATAAATAATAATATTATTTAACTTTTAAAAAATATTTAATGTTCTTAAAGTTTAGAAAATATTTTCCAAGTTTTTTTTTAATTTCAAGTTTACATAAATTATAAAAGAAAAAACTAATTCATATAACAAGATTTTTATTTAATTTAGTTTAAAATATAAGTATATATATAATTTAATAAATAATTTAGATAATATGTACATATGTTATATTTAAAAAATAAAATTAATGGTTTTATTTATATTGTACTATATATCAAATCTATAATTTAAAAATAATCAGATTTATAATTATCCACAATTAATATATTAATATAAATTTTGATAATACGTTTAAATTAAATTGAAATAAATAATTTAATCTATACTTATAATTTAAATTTAGTGCATACATAACAATACTTTTTAATTATGTTTATATTAAATTTAATTTACTTTGTATTTGTTTAAATATTATATTATTTATATTATTAAAAATAAATATGATGTATACATATATGTTATATGAAAACTTCCATATTATTATTATTAGTACTTGCCGATAAGGCATAGTACTATTGTAATGAATATTAGATTCTACTACTTAACTAGTGTATGGTGAAAATGTGACCACACTTCTATGAATCCTTACATGCAAAAAAACTCAACAATGAGCCCTCACAAATCAATCCATCGCTCTCTATGCATGGAGTTGCAAGATTTATAAAATTGCTCTCAGCTAGAGCTATAAACTCATGACCTTGCTAGTCAACCACACAATGAGAGATTCCAAATCAAAGACAAGGGCAACAATTCCAATATCTCCAATGAAATTAATATGGATGCAATGCAATACAAACTAATCTATGAGAATGAAAGATGCAAGCTATGCTATGAAAGGAAAATACAAGTGTTACAAATCCTCCTATTAAGCTATGTGAGATTAATCTATTGCATAAAGAAAATCTATACTAAAAATGTCATGATTATGCAACTATGATGTAAGAAAATAAGCTAAATAAAATGCAACAACAATGTCTTCAAAGCTTGAATGCAAGAATGTCTTCAAAGAGCTTCAAATGACCTAGAAAACTTGCAGCATAACATTAGCATAAAAACTTAAGATATGAAAATGAAGGAGAGAGCTCTCCTTTTATAAGAAATGAGATAAAAATGGACCATTGAGATTAAGAGGCAAAAGACTTAATCAATGGTGGAGAAAAATAGAAGCTTGATCCTTGTGCACAAATATCCTCCAATAGGAAAATAGGAGTTGACTTTTGTGTCCCACATAAGAGAAAAAATGTTTTTTCCCTTTTTATAAAATAAGAATAATGCTTTATTTGTGCAACATAGGATAAGAAGAAAAGTGGGGATTTTTTATTTAAATAAAAGGGGAGGAAATTCTTTTTAATTAAATAAAAGCTTAGGATAAAGTAATTTTATTATTTAATTAAAATAGATTTTTAATTAATTAAAAGGGAGCATGTTCTCTTAATTAAATAAGATTTTTATTTTTTTTCTCTTTTAAATTAAATAAGGCTCAAATCTTAAGAAATATTGAATTGATTATGATTTGATCAAGGAAATTGATATAATTGATATTGTTGATATTTGAAAATATTGATTCAGGGATTTGATAAATTGCAAAAATGGGGCCCAAAGTCTAGGCAACCATTTTAGGGTGCATACATTTGCCCCTCTTTGACTAATGTGTGATCATTTCGGGAACACATGCAGTCAAAAAAGAATTGAAATGTGAGATCGATTTGAGATCACAAAACAACTCAAATGTGTGTTTATTTTAGGAATACATTAGGACAAAGATAAGCAAAAGCTGAAAGACAAGACCAACACTGTCGCTGCTAGGTGCAAATCAAGCCTTAGACAAAACTATCACCGTCGCTGCTAGGCAATAATCAAGTCTAAAAAATAGGAGATAAAAATTGAAAGACAAAATCACCACCATCGCTGCTAGGTGATAATCAAGTCTGAAAATAAGAATCTGATATTGTTGATATTTGAAAATATTGATTCAGGGATTTGATAAATTACAGAAATGGGGCCCAAAGTCTAGGCAACCATTTTAGGGTGCATACATTTGCCCCTTTTTGACTAATGTGTGATCATTTTGGGAACACATGCAATCAAAGAAGAATTGAAATGTGAGATCGATTTGGGATCACAAAACAACTCAGATGTGTGTTCATTTTGGGAACACATCAAGACAAAGATAAGCAAAAGCTAAAATACAAGACCAACACCATCGCTGCTAGGTGCAAATCAAGCCTTAGACAAAACTATCACTGTTGCTGCTAGGCAATAATCAAGTCTGAAAAATAGGAGATAAAAATCAAAAGACAAAATCACCACCATCGCTGCTAGGTGATAATCAAGTCTGAAAATAAGAATCTCAGGCTGAGCTGAATGATAAAGCTGAATCAAAAATTAAAGCTGATAGGTATTGCCCCCTCGGAATTGAAATCAAAATCAGATAGAGGAGAACAACAAATTGATAAACCTGATCAAGTCACAATAAATCATAATCGAAGGATGGAGCATGATAGGATAACCATCAAACAGTGAAGATATGCCCCAAGTTGCAAGTTGATGAGGTTTGACTGAAAAAGATATAGGATAAAGATTAAGTCAAACCTCAAAGAGAGGAAGTGAAAGGGGTGAATGAAAGACTAGAAGTTTGGAAGACATGGAAAGGAAGAAATTCCATCAAAGATCGAAGAATTATGCCTCAAAAGGTCAGTCAGCTGCGTAGAAGAATGAGAACTATTGAAAATGTGACTTGGATTTTGATTTCAAATCTGAAAATGGATAGAAAATGATGTGATATGAAAGACCAGAAATGAAAGATATGATCAAGAAGAATAAAAAAATGAGCATAGTTGACCAACTAGTCCGTAGATGATAAAAAGGAGAGCTCTCTCCATATGCAAGGTGCAAAAACTAAACTATGATGAACCTAAGAATGCAAGCTACTATGAAAATGGTTGATTTTCAAGGTCACAATGCCTATAGACATCTAATTATCATCATCGAGCATTATTGGTAGCGTCGTAAGATCATACAATGCACACTAGCATAACTATGTGGATATGAATATGATCTTTATCAGATAAAAATGTGGAAATCCCACCTAGGCATCAAAGACATGGAGGTCAAGATGACTAATGCAGTGAGATTACTTAAGTTTGATATGGCGAGATTATGCTTGTATCAAGACACATGAAAGTCAGGATAACTAGAAGCATGCACTCGCAAAACAGTCAAGGATAATACCTTGTCAATCCATAGTGTCAAGTAAGACCAGCATAAATGCCCATGATAGTTAGGATCAACAAAATATACCCATAAGCAGATAAAGAAAGAAAACATGTTCTCATACCCTCAGTCTTCTAGCTATGCATCATCAAAAACTTCTCAGGGAGAGACCACTCATCAAAAAAATCCTCATAGACAGCACACAAAGAAAAATAAAGTCAACATATCTCAAGCGAGTTGATTGTCTAAGTGTGTGTGTGTTGGTCATAGAGTCAAAATTTGAGGATCAAATTTGCTAATGAGTGATATTGCATCATACTTAGACTAGTGGGTAAGACATTGATAAGTGTTGAGAAACACTCGATGCTAGGGTAGGGTTGAAAAACACAGTTTGGGGTGGTGTTGAAAAACACTTGTTGTGAAATGCCCCAAGAGACAAACACATCTAAAGGACCTATGTGAATAGGTATGCCCCCTAGACAAAGACACAGACCAATTCCAAACCAAGGCAACAAGGTCAAGACATGATGGAGAAAGGCTAAGTGTTGAGAGCGCATGCTAAAAGACAAGGGTGCAAAGGCCTCAAGTAGCGCCTGTTTCCAGGTTTTCACCACTTGAAGATTTTTTTTTTAATTTTAAAAAATTTTAAATTTTTTTGTATTTTTGCTACCAAGGCGCCTGTTTCCAGGTTTTCACGAGGGCACTTTTCCAATTTTTTCAAATTTTTCAATTTTTTTGTATTTTTTAGGACTATATATGCTTTTAAAGATTTTTTTAGCATCATATATGAATTTTTTTGATATTTTTTCAGGATCATAAAATATGTACAAAGGATGCCCCCAGATAGAAACGGGCATCAAGGATAGAACTTCTTTAGGTGCAAAATGTTGATGGGCTCAGGGAGCTGTTCTCCATCTTCATTCGACAGTAAATATGCACCTGTACCAAAAGCTACTGTAATAATGTATGGTCCAAGCCAATTAGGTTCGAACTTGCCCTTTTCTTCTCTGTTATGTTGATTCTTAGAGTTCTCTCTCAAAACAAGATCACCTATCTGAAATTTCCTAAGGTGAACCTTCTTGTTGAATGCTTTGGACATACGCTTCTGATATACTCTCATGTGATCAAAGGAAGCCTTACGCTTCTCATCTAGAAGTTCTAGTTCTTGTAACCTCATGGTGCGATAATCTTCATCTGTAATCAAACGTCTGAGAGAGATTGTAAGTGAAGGTATCTCTACTTCTAAAGGCAACACTGCTTCAGTGCCATAGGTAAGAGCAAAAGGAGTAGCTCATGTAGGTGTATGAATGCTAGTTCTATAGGCCCATAGTGCCGAATTGATTTGTAAGTGCCAATCCCTACCATTCTTGTGTACTATTCTATGAAGGATTTTAAGAATGGTTTTATTAGAGGCTTCCGCCTATCTGTTTCACTGTGGAAAATAGATGGAGGACCAATGTTGCTTAATTTTAAACTTCTTGCATAAATGCTTTAGGTCCTTGTTCTTGAATTGACCTCCATTATCAGTAATAATCTCAGAAGGCACTCCAAATCGGCAAATAATATGATTCAGAATAAATAGGGAAACTATTTTGCCTAAGGCAATAGAAAGAGGGACTGCCTCTACCCATTTCGTGAAATAATCAGTAGCTGTGATGATAAAATTATGTCCACCTGATGAGTTGGGGTGAATTTTCCCAACAAGGTCAAAGGACCAACATTGAAATGGCCAATGAGAAATAGAAGGAATTAGCTCCCTCCCTAGAGCATGAATCAAGTTTCCATGTTTTTGACATTTCTCACAAGATTTAGAGAAAGCTACTGCATCATTTTGCATTGTGGGCCAGTAATACCCCACCCTAAGCAACCTTCGGGCCATGGCAAGACCATTAGAGTGTCCACCACAAATACCCTCGTGAATGTCAACTAACGCTTGGTCAGATTCCTCCTTTTCCAAGCACCTAAGAAGTGTCCCATCTAAACCC
Source organism: Chamaecyparis obtusa (assembly GCA_027943335.1). NCBI lineage: Eukaryota > Viridiplantae > Streptophyta > Pinopsida > Cupressales > Cupressaceae > Chamaecyparis > Chamaecyparis obtusa. The sequence continues at coordinate 2,014,047 of BSBK01002406.1, forward strand.
CTCCTATATAAATCACCAGAGATAAGGGTGTGGCGAGAGGTGTTACGGATGAGGTTTCAGCATTTAGAACGGTTGAAAGTGTCAGGGATGATGCCATCGCGTAGATATGAATAGATAGCACCATAGCGAGAAGACTCATGTGTGACAAGGGTACAAATGACATTGCTTTTAGATGAGTCAAATATGGGGTGGTGTAGCTCTTCCACTAGGAATTCAAATCTAGATTCATGTTGTTCCAACTGTAGGAGTGAAGCTAATGTAGCCATAGCATCTGCAGCTTTGTTTTCTGCTCTAGGGATCTGTTGAAATGTCATAAAGGAAAAGTAACGTCTTAATGAATCAACCATCTTTTTGTAAGGTATCAATTTATCATCTTTGGTTTGATACTCCTTATTGACTTAGTTGATAATTAATTATGAATCCCCAAAGACATGCAACTCTGTTATGTTCCATTCTATAGCTAGTTTCAATCTGTTGGTTAATGCTTCATATTCTGCAATATTGTTTGTACATGGAAATAAAAGTTTGTAGGATTTTGGTATATTATACCCATGAGGAGAAATGAACAATACTCCCGCACCTGATCCATTTTTCATGTTGGAACCATCAATGAACATCTTCCAAGTGCGAGTGGTCATGTATAGAATGTGTTCATCTAGGAACTCTACCTGAATAGGCACACTATCCTTAGCTAGAAAATCAGCCAACTGATCAGCAATAGCTTGCCCTTTTATGGCCTTTCTCTCAATGTACTCTATATCAAACTCAGATAAAACCATCATCCACTTAGCAAGTCTACCCGTGAGGGCAGCCTTACTAAGCAAGTACTTAAGAGGATCAATTTTTGCAACCAAATGTATAGTATGAGCAAGCATATAGTGTTACAACTTTTGGGAAGCAAACACTACTGCAAGACAAGACTTCTCAATGTTATTATAATTGATCTCATAAGATACGAGAGTACGACTGATGTAGTATATGGCCCTTTCTTTCCTAGTGTCATCTAATTGAGCCAACAATGCCCCCAAGGAAGACTTTGTTGCTGAAATGTACAAAATCAATGGTTTCCCTGGAATAAGAGGCATCAAAATTGGAGGATTAGCCAAATACTATTTTATTTGATCAAGGCTCTTTTGGCAATCCTCATTCCACACACATGTGACTCCCTTATGCAATGTTTTATTGAAAGGTTGTGCTCTATCTGCAAGTTGTGAAATAAACCTCCATATAGATTGGAGTCATCCTTGAAGACTTCTCATTTGACTTATGTTCTTTGGAGGTGGCATATCTAAGATAGCTTGGACCTTTTCAGGATCAACCTCTATTTTTTTTGCTGAAATTATGAATCCTAGAAGTTTACCTGAGGTAACTCCAAATGCACACTTTTTCGGATTCAATCTAAGTTGAAATTGTTCCATGTGATCTAGAGTCACTTCCAAATCATCGAGGTGTGTATCTTGTTTCTTAGATTTAGCCAAGGTATCATCCACATAATCTTCCATGTTCTTATGCATCATATCATGAAAAATTGTGGTCATAGCTCATTGGTATGTTGCTCCTGCATTCTTTAGGCCAAATGGCATGACGTTCCAAGAATAGGTTCCCCATGGACATGTGAAAGCTATTTTCTCTTGATCTTTGTGAGCTATTTTTATCTGGTTATATCTGGAAAACCCATCCATTAAGGAGTATATCTCATAACCCATTGTCATATCCACTATCATGTCTATGTTTGGGAGTGGAAAGTCATCCTTTGGGCATGCTTTGTTGAGGTCTCTGAAGTCTGTGCAAATGTGAATGGACCCATCATGTTTTGAAACTAGAACAATATTGGAGATCCAGTCAGCATAGTCAATAGCTCGAATGAATCCTGCACGTAAGAGCTTTTCTAATTCAGCTTTAACAAGAAGAGCTACGTGAGGGTGCATTTTCCTCAACCTTTGTTTGATCAGTTTTATTCTTGAAGCTATAGATAGATGATGCATAATAAGATCAGTGTCAAGCCTTGGCATATCAGAATATGTCCAAGCAAAATTGATTTTCTTCTTTTGCAAAAACTTTGTATATGCCTCTTTTTCTTCAACTGATAGAGACTGAGCTAGGTGCACTATTTGGGGAGCCTCTTCTGTATTCAAATTCACTAGCTGCATAGGCTCAATAAGGACTGATGACCTATCTTGGAAGTAACTTGGCAAGTTATTAAGTACCCCATCCTTAGGTGCCTCAAAGAGGTTTTCACCGTCAGATACATCATTTATTTTTACTATTTTGGGTTCTGACACCGCCACAAAGTGGTTTTCACCATCAGAACCATCTTTCTTTTTTTCTTTTTCTTTTATTTTTAGACTGAGGTACTTAATATCAGACTCTGTCATACTTGTTGTTGGTTCACTGGTGGAAGAGACTACAGGTTCAAGAGCATTTAGATAACAGGCAATTTCATAGTCATTATGAAAGTTTAAGAGCTGAGGCTCTTGGTGACGTTGAGACCAATCAATTAGGTGGAAATGAACAAGGGGTAGGTCAATGACTGGTTCAACATTGTGTATGTGGAAGATGTTATCTCTGGTGACCATACAATTGGGATTCATCAAGTCTCCTTCTAAGATACCCGAATCAGGATTTGTCCTACCAAACAAAGCGTCGTCCAGTAAGGCAATTCGAGGAGTCCAATCCTCTAGTCCTACACTAGGCTTGTTGGTCACATCAGGTTGAGTACTATAAGTATGGACAACATCCATGTCCAAATCAACTGTTGCATCTGAAAGTGAGTCCCATTTGAACTCATGTGAGTCTATCTCTGAATCATTATTTGGGCCTCGTGATGTAGAAGCCTCAAGGTTAGGAAAGGTTTCCCTTTATCTAGCACTAGCATTATTACCATATGTCTATTAGGAATAAGGTGTCTCAACCTTGGATAATTCCTATTCTTATTATTTATTTTGTAAAATGTATTTCTTGCAAATAATGTTGATGTGTCAGCATCTTGAATTGTGTGTAAGGAGATCATGGCTAAAACGGTTATGACAGATTCCTATGACACGTAAGAGCTATGTTAGGAAGATTCAATGACAGGTGAAGACATGTGACAACTGATAAATTTGAGTACTGTACACTCTTCCCCAATCGTGGGGTTCGGGGCATCGCCTTGAAATTTTTTTTTGGGGTTCCTATTTTCTCGGAGAATGGTAAAACCCTAATACGGTTATCTTTGGGAGTAGCCCTAAAAAGTGAAGCGCATGATATAAGCTTTTTTAGGGTTGCAAAGAGAGATGATGCGAGTGTACTGTTGGAAGATTTTATGCTGCTATGATTTGTCTTCAAGGGTTTAGAAATCTTCTGAAAGAACTTGCATTGCAAGTGTATTGTAAGCTGTAATAGTTTTGATCAATACATTGTGCAGGTTTTAGAGTGCTGGGGTTTTTACCAAAAGGTTTCCCCAGGGTATATTATTGTGTCATTCTCTATTTTTCTATATGTATGGTATGTGGTTGCAATATCTTTGTTAAAGTAGTTAACGAATCTAAAATTGTAAGGATTTAAATGAATTTGCACAATACTCTCCTATAGAGATTAGCGTAGGAAGTTGTTTCCGCACCTGAGTTTCCTTACACTGTCGCAGCTAGGATAGCAACACTTTCCATTGTCAATCTAGCATTCATATAGTCACTATCCATTGCAGCTAGGATAGTAGGACTGTCAATTGTCAAATCTTTTGAATCTCCCCAAAGGAGATTTGTTGAAGGCACCCAATCATCAGACATGTCTTGCTGATTAGAGAGATTAGGTGTGTAGTCTGAGTCATCGTCACTGTCCGTCGCAGCTAAGACCGAGACACTTTTCTATTTCTTATTTGCAAAACCTAAGCCAACTGTTAACTTATTCCTTTTTCCAAAAAGGGCATGGTTAAGAGGTTCAGCTTTGGCATCCAACCGATGACTAAGGGGACCATGTCCTAGATAACCCATATTCTTGACCAATGTATACCCTCTCCCATAAGCTCGAGGAGAAGGTGCAAAATCCTCATTATGTCGATATTTCTTCTCTTGGTAAATCTAGTCCCTAACGAAAACCTCTTCTTTTTCCTCCTGAATCGGAACTAAGGATTCTACAAACTTGTCAAACAATGTCATGGCTGAAGACGAGGGTTTCATATCTTGAGAAGGTTTGCCATAAGACCTAGGGGAAATTGGCAATTTTATGAATGAATCAATTTTGTAATCCCCCATGCCAAGATCTATGGCTTTGAATTTGTCTTTGCATTGTTCAAATGTAGTATCAAAAGTGTCAGTCTCCCTATTCAAAGGAATGTGAGACCCTGCTGAAATTGTGTTGACTGACAATGTGCTATCCCCAGGTATGCAAACTTCTACTCCATTGTAAGGGAAATTCACACAATGATGATAAGTAGATGGGACTACTTGCATCTCATGTATCCAAGGTCTACCCAAAAAAATATTGTAAACCAAAGGACCGACATCAATAATCTGAAACAAAATATCTTTCTCTACAAGACCAATTCGGATAGGAAGAACAACCAATCCTTTAGAACTACGTTCTGCTTCATCATAAGCCTTGATAGTTATCTTCTTCCTTATGTCAATGACTTCTTCTGAATAACCCAAGGCCTTCAATAAGTTCAAAAAACAAATATTAAGCCCAACACCCCCATCTATCAACACGCGCTTGACACGGGTCTTGTGGATCATAACCTCTATATGAAGGGCCAAATTGTGTGGGCGACTTAATGACTTGTCATCTTCTTCTAAGAATGTAAGGTAGTGAGGGCTAGCCAAGTGGTTGACCATATTCTAGAATTGATCTACATCTATAACATTAGGGACATTAGCCACTCACAAGGTATCCTCAAGGAGACACTTATGCTTAGGGGACAATTCTAAAAGCTTAAAGATTGAAATCTGCGCTGGTGTATGTTGTAATTGGTCAACAAGATTATAATTCAACTCAAGACCAACAACAGATTTAGGAAGAAAACCTTTTGATACTAGCTGCTTAGACTTACTAGAGTTAGGACCTCTAATAACAATGGGAGCTTGAGACTGACTCCTAGTGACTGCATTGAGGGGTTCAAACATCTTTCATGAGTGAGGACCTCTTAGTACCACAAAAGGTCCTTCATCAGACATAGGATTTGAATCCACATCATATCCATAAGGGTCTTTCCCTCTCATCATGTTGACATTATCATCAACAACTTCAAGCATATTAATAACATTTTCAGCATTTGTGTAGGTGTAGTTGATAGCAGCCTTGTCGTTCTTGTTGTTAGAATTCTCTCCTTTCTCATATTTGGGCAAGGGTTCTTTAAAAGCTGTGTGATCCACATTAGTGGTTAATCCATCAACTTGTAATCTTCTAATTTCAATAATATCTTGGACAAGATGCTTAAGTTTAAAACAATTTTCTATGTCATGTCCAATTCCATTGTGAAAGACACAGAAAGCCTTCTCATCCCACCAATGAGGTTTAGGATCTGGTATGTGGAACTTTGTAGGATCTTGAGGTTGTGCCAAATTATGAGCCATTAACATCTTGAAAATGTCTGCATAGGAGTCCCCAAGTTTGGTAAATTGTCTCTTTTCTATTTTAGGTCTCCCTTGATACTTGAGTTTATTTTCTTGTTATGCTGAAGATGTTTGCAACTTCATGGCTTGGAATACATTAGAGAGATTAAGAACTCCTTCATTCTTAGGTTGTGATGAGTCAACAACTCCATCATTGACCACTTGCTTATTCTTATTCCAATAGGAGTTCTTTTTGTCCTTATTACCATTATTATTGTTGTTTTGGCCATTGTTGTTATTAGTTATTTTGGCCAAAAAATTTTGTTCTTTTAGGACATCCTCTATGCGACACACCACTTCTACCATGGTATCAAAAGAATTAAATGAGATCTTCCTTACTTCATACCTTAATTTCGGTACTAAGTTGCTCACAATGATGTCCATTCTTTCCTCCTCAGGAATTGTCCTTGGATATTTCGAGCACAAATGTCTCCATCTTTGTAGAAAGGTAACAAAGGATTCCCCTTGATTCTGCTCGAGTTTGCACAAATCAAGCATAGTGACCGACCTTGATAAGTTGTAAGCAAAATACTGAACAAATCTTTCCACAAGCTCTCTAAATGTCTTAACTGGAGGAGTAAGGTTAGTAAACCACTCCATGGCTTGACCCTTGAGACTCCTTGGGAATAATCTCATCAAGTAGGAGTCTTCATAGTGAAAAGAAAAGCTCATTATGTAGAACTGTCTAACATAGTCGTGAGGGTAACCAACGCCATCATATTTGTCATAGGTTGGAAACTCAACTTTCTTAGGAAACTCAACCAACACCACACTCTTGTCAATTGGGTTGGGACATATGGAGTCCAAATTAAATGTGCTCTTAGGAGCCCTCATCCTTTCTATATCCTTTTGAAGTTGTTTGATCACCTCATTAGTTGATGGATCTTGCTTCTTTACCTTTTGGTCCACATCAAAATTATATGGGACCTTAGCACCTTTGTTGATGAGACTTTCTAGGAACTGATCCTTGTTTTGTTCCACATACCTTTCTACATATGCTTGAAAGGATGGTTCTTGTTGCATAGTCATAAAATCTATATGATCGAAGTTGGCATAACTTCCTCCATGTTGTGAGCCATGATGTGCTTGTTGGGAGGGTTGCTTTGAAAGTCTAGGAGGTGACTGTCTCCTATGGTGATCATATCTTGAAGTCCTTCTACCTCTAGGACTTGGGGATGTTGAGGGCATCCTTGACCTTCTTCTAGGACTTGGTGAGGGAGTAGACAAGGGTGAGTGGGTCCCACTATTAGTACCCCTCCCATTGAATTAGTTTTGGAGTTGTTGTGCATAGAGTCTATCTTCTTCTTCTTGAGTGATTCTTTTTCTTATGTCCAATAATGCATGTTCCTCTTCCTCTTGTTGTCTAAATTTCTCTTTTTTAGTAGCTTGTTCATCTAGATAGGCTTGCTTCTCCTTTTCAATGCTCTTCAATCTCGTATTTGCATATCAAGAGGTATCTCTAAGTGGAGAAGGTTGCCTTGACTGTCTGATTGCATTGGCTGCATTGATGTGGTGGTCACTAGACTCGTTGCTTTGGTCTTCATGTTGTGACCCTGAATCTGAGTGAGTTTGTTGGTGATGTCTCTCAGCTCGTTGGTGAGCATCAAGATACCTTGTGTTGATCGGGGGTGATCCAAGTGGACTAGCATATGCAGACCCTATAGACATCATGTTACCCCTATGCCGTTGAAATATGTCATCAAGAGTTTGGTTCATTACTTCTCTTTGTTGTCGAGTGAAGGTGTAACTCATGTCCATACTTGATGAAATGGGTGCTAAAGAGGTACTCACTTCACTAGGATTACCTTTCAAATTAAAACAAATCTTAGATTCACTCTTAGGAGATTGATCAAAAAGGGGTCCTTTTCCCTTATGTTGTTGACGAGTCTTAACTGGTGGTAATTGGCTAAAGACAACAAGGGGTCGCTTCTCTTGATTAACTTGGTATCTTGTTGTAACTGACATGAAAGAAAGAGATTCTTAATGATAGGGTGACCTCGCAAAGTGTCAACACCAAACTAGGATAATCAAAGTTTTCTATTGTCTAAAATGAAATGAAAAGATAGAAATAAAGGGGCTTTACCAACACTGTCAATGAGGTGCTAAAATCAAAGGATGAATATCCTTGCACTTTTGAATCAGGAGGTTGGACTAGGCCAAAATATAATTGAAATTGATTAAATGAAAGTGATTTGGATAATAAAAACACTAAAATTCTTCAAGAATGTAGCTAACAATTTTAGAGATAAGCTTTCTCACCAAGAATAACCTTCTAACTTGACAACCATTTCCAAAGTGGCCTTGTAAACCAATTGATGCTATTCCTAGAGGGCAAAAATCAGAGATTTAAAGTCAAAACAAGTCTTTAATGATAGGATAGAAAATCTAGCAAGCTGTAAAAAAGTTGGGTGTTTCAACTCAGAAATTCAGTTGTTTTGTGGTTTAATCAGACACATTAACAAATTTTCAGCATTTTATCAGCCACATAAGACAATAATTAAGAAGTTCAAGCAAGCAATTGTCTTCAAACAATGAGCAAGGGGCAAAGCAACCTTGCGTATGAACAAGTATAGTGACTTAGTATTTCTACTCCTTAAAGGTTCTACTTGTGTATGTTCTTGAAAATGTTTTAGCAGGCACATAGAACACAACACCTTAACAAGTTGTCTACAAGGATATGCGTAGCTTTCTAAAATGAGTCCTTGATATACGTAAGGTACATGAGGCCCAAATTCATAGATGAGAAGAATCCAAAATCACACAGCCGGGGGGAGACGGTAACTCAAATCTCCTCCTTCACTTCTCAAAGGTATAAAGTTTTTTGAGGCTTAGCCAAGAGTGATATCAAACTCAATTCCCAAGAGAGGTGTCTTTCGATTCACCACCCGCTATTTATACTCCATCAGAACATGAGAGTTAAGGTCGTCCCTTGAGGTGGTGTGTCCCCAAGTAGGCCTTCTAAAAATAAAATTAAGTAATTCACTATCAAAAGTATTTAAAGCACTAAAGGTGGAACACTTAACTCTTCAAGTAAATGTGAAGTGAGTTCAAAAGTGGAACATTTAACTCTTCAAGTGAATGTGAAGCGAGTCCAAAGGTGAAACATTTAACTCTTCAAGTGAATGTGAAGTGAGTCCAAAAGTGGAACATTTAACTCTTCAAGTGAATGTGAAGTGAGTCCACAAGGTGGAACATTTAACTCCTCACACAAACTCAAAGTGAGTCTAAAAGTGGAACATTTAACTCCTCACACAAACTCAAAGTGAGTCCAAAAGTGGAACATTTAACTCCTCATACAAACTCAAAGTGAGTCTACAAGTGAAACATTTAACTCCTCACTCAAACTCAAAGTGAGTCCACACCTTAGAAAACTAATGAGATCAAGAAAACATAAAAAGGGGGAAACTTTGTGGAACACTTAACGCTCTTTTCAAGTAGACCCCTCCCTTATGTATGAATGCTGACCTTCCATCCAAAGGGCGGTAATGAGGGGTGATTAGAAATAAGCAAGTCCAACACCCAATTTAACTAACAAGATCAATCAAAAGTAATCTAAAGTTGCTTATCAATACTACTCACAAATGACAAAGGGTTGAATCAATGGAATATTTAACTTTTCAAGCAAACATAGAGTGAGTCCACAAAGTGGTGCATTTAACTCCCTATGTAAACAAGGAATGCATCCATGCCCTCAATCACTCAATAAGATATTTGATATTGGGACCAAGAATTATTTAAGGTTTAAACACAAGCATTCACTTACACAAACTTGTATGAAAGCAAATCTATGTTCATTCATTTCCCATTAAGAACATCAATTGAAATGTGTTCTATGAAAGCATGTAAACACTCAAGCCAAACACATAAGAGGTTCAATTTTAATCCCAAAATTCAAATGTTGTAGAGATGAAATAAAGTACCTCAAGTCCAACACTTTGTTTTGAGCATTTTTCATGAAAGCAAGAGCATCTTCAAATGAACAAGACAAGAAAACAAGCAAACAAGATATGCAATGCATATCCAACTTATGTAAACCCTAGGGTTAGATCTAAAAATCAATTTTTAGGAGCAATAATAGCCAACAAATAATCCAAATGATAACTCATAACATGCATTGAACAATGAAAAATAAGTGCATACCCATCACAATTTTTTATTTTTTTTTGCATTTGACCTAGTCAATAAGATCTGATTTTTTTGGTATGATTTCGGCAAAAAAAATAGAAATGTAAAACAAAGACCCCTGCTAAAAAATAGAGAGCTTTCTAAAAATGTAAAATTTTTAGAAAAATCTCTTCATTTGTGCCCTAGAAAGCCAGTTTCCCAAAATAGACTAGTTTTTATAAATCGACCAAATGAGCTGTGATATGATCTCTAAATTAAAAACACAATAAATGGACCCCCTATAGAATTTCAGGACCTTTCCAGAAATATAAAATGTTTTGAAAAATATGCTGATTTGCGTCAAAAATTGATTTTTTATGAAAAATAAAGAAAAAATCATAAAAAATACAAATTACCTTTGAAAATTCTAAATTTTTTTTTGGAGCTTCTTTGATATGTCTCTAACTTACAAAAAAATTTTTAGACCAAAAAACCAAGCTATTTGGGAGATATGATCAAATCTTTCAAATCTAAAGTTTTCCATCTCCAAACAAATCTGCACAAGTGTTAGCTCTAAAAAAATAATAAAAAATCAGCATGTAAAAGTGGGTTGCCCCACGGTGGGTGCCAAAAATGTATGGTGAAAATGTGACCACAGTTTTATGAATCGTTACATGCAAGAAAAGTCAACAATGAGCCCTCACAAATCGATCTATAGCTCTTTATGCATGGAGTTGCAAAATTTGTAAAATTGCTCTCAACTAGAGCTATAAACTCATGACTTTGTTAGTCAACCACACAATGAGAGATTCCAATTCAAACACAAGGGCAACAATGTCAATATCTCCAATGAAATCAATATGGATGCAATGCAATGCAAACTAATCTATGAGAATGAAAGATGCAAGCTATGCTATGAAAGGAAAATACAAGTGTTACAAATCCTCCTATTAAGCTATGTGAGATTAATCTATTGCATAAAAGAAATCTATACTAAAAATGCCATGATTATGCAACTATGATGTAAGAAAACAAGCTAAATGAAATGCAACAACAATGTCTTCAAAGCTTGAATGCAAGAATGTCTTCAAAGAGCTTCAAATGACCTAGAAAACCTACAGCATAACATTAGCATAAACACCTAAGATATTAAAATGAAGGAGAGAGCTCTCCTTTTATAAGAAATGAGATAAAAATGGACCATTGAGATTAAGAGGCAAAAGACTTAATCAACGGTGGAGAAAAATAGAAGCTTGATCCTTGTGCACAAATATCCTTCAATAGGAAAATAGGAGTTGACTTTTGTGTCCCACATAAGACAAAAAGTATTTTTTCCCTTTTTATAAAATAAGAATAATGCTTTATTTGTGCAACATAGGATAAGAAGAAAAGTGAGGATTTTTTATTTAAATAAAAGGGGAAAAAATTCTTTTTAATTAAATAAAGGCTTAGGATAAAGTGATTTTATTATTTAATTAAAAGAGATTTTTAATTAATTAAAAAGGAGCATGTTCTCTTAATTAAATAAGATTTTTATTTTTTTTCTCTTTTAAATTAAATAAGGCTCAAATCTTAAGAAATATTGAATTGATTATGATTTGATCAAGGAAATTGATATAATTGATATTGTTGATATTTGAAAATATTGATTCAGGGATTTGATAAATTGCAAAAATGGGGCCCAAAGTCTAGGCGACCATTTTAGGGTGCATACATTTGCCCCTTTTTGACTAATGTGTGATCATTTCGGGAACACATGCAGTCAAAGAAGAATTGAAATGTGAGATCAATTTGAGATCATGAAACAACTCAGATGTGTGTTCATTTTGGGAACACATCAGGACAAAGATAAGCAAAAGCTGAAAGACAAGACCAACACCGTCGCTGCTAGGTGCAAATCAAGCCTTAAACAAAACTATCGCCGTCGCTACTAGGCAATAATCAAGTCTGAAAAATAAGAGATAAAAATCGAAAGACAAAATCACCACCGTCGCTGTTAGGTGATAATCAAGTCTGAAAATAAGAATCTGATATTGTTGATATTTGAAAATATTGATTCAGGGATTTGATAAATTGCAGAAATGGGGCCCAAAGTCTAGGCGACCATTTTAGGGTGCATACAACTAGTTATTACAAAATAATCATATGAATCAATCATAAGTAAGTTATTTTTTATTTTTAAATTTTTTTTATTATTCTAAAGTTTGCATGCATATTATTTAAGTTTTTAAATTCTAAAAAATATTTTTCTTCATTATGATTGGTTAATAGATTTGAGGTGTTATAGACGAATTTTTGAAGATGACTTGTTCTTTCTCCACTTTTAAGCCATATTAACATTGAAATTAATTTATTTAAATAGTAAACATAGATATCTATATGATATCTATTTGATGTATTTAAAACAAGTGCCACGTAGTGGCTAAGTACTTGCCTTTAGTTATAGTAGAAACTAAAGTAGAAGTAATAGTATATTAATTTTGTAATTATTATGTTTTATATAGTTATAATACAAGTAATAACTTTTTATAATTAGTTTTTTTTAATGTAAAATATATTGATAGCATTAATGATAGTTGAAATTATAAGAATGGAAATCTAATTATACTCTTAAAAGTATTATGTGTTCGTTTTAACCATAATCTTAATTTTAATTAAATATATTTTAATTAATGATTAAATTACATAATTATGCTTATTTATTTTAGTATAGTTGTAACAATAAATAATTTCATTTTTTAATTATAATTATTTAAAAAAATTATAAATTATAATTAATTTTAATGCTAATTTAAATTGTTTCTTAATCTTAATTTTATTTTATTAATATATTTTTTAATTATATATGATTGAAATAAAATTATATATATGATACATTATTATATGATATATTAGATTGTATTGTAATATTATATATTTTATATGGGTTTTCACGTTAGAGGCAATTGATATTTTTCCAGATTAATGCTATTAAAAATATAATTTACGTAATTTAATTATCCACACCTAGATTAATTTAATTATTTACACCTAGATTAATAATTGTTCATATCCTACAATCATTCCTAAAAATCTCTGTATAACACATCAAATCTTTAACCAATCATAATGAGAAAAAATATTTTTTAGAATTTTAAAACTTAAATAACATGCATCTAAACTTTAAAATGATAAAAAAAACTTGAAAAAAAAAAAAACTTACTTACCATTGGTTCATATGATTGTTTTTAATAACTAGTAGAATCTAAAATTCATTACAATAGTACTATGCCTTATCGGCAAGTACTAATAAAGAAATAGAAGAGTATGTTATATTGTATTGCAGTTTATTTTAATTGATTTTTTTATAAATTAATTATAATTTTTATATTATAATTATACTAATTTTTTATTATATTTTTTTATTATTAAAAAGATAGTTAATATCAAATTATATATTATTATTTTATATTTTTAAATCAAATATATAAAATTAATTAAATTATATTGCATCTTTATATTATCTCTTTATCATTCTATTTTGGATGGCTATCATCTAAATTATATATTTTATAATTAATTATAATATATTTACAATTCTAGTAAATTTATTAAAATTTGAATTAGATAGACATTTAATATTAAAATTATAATTATGACAAAACTTAAAAGATTAAAAAAATATTTTACTAAAGTTTGAATTAATTATATTTCTAATTGAACATTAACATAACTATAAACTAAATATTTAACTTTTAACCTAATAATATATTAAATAAATTTAAATAGTTATTTAGTATAATTTTTTAAAATTATATGCTAATATAATTAAAACTACAACTAAAGGCAAGTACTAGCCACTACGTGGCACTTGTTTAAATTTTAAAAATACATATAGATAATAAAAAGTTTTGATAAGTATAATTATTTTTAAAATTATATATTTAACAATTTTAAAAAATAAGTTTTTAATTTTTATTTTTATTTATCTAAATGAAACACATAATCTATTATTAATAATATCTAAATAACAATTAAAAATAAATATAATTTTTAAAACTTATTATTACTTATCTATATATATAGATATTGTATATTATAATATAATTATATTATTATTATAATGAATAAAATTTGATAAAATTTGTAAAATTTCAAGATATATTTACAAATTAAATACATAATTTATCGGCAAGTACTATTGTAATGAATTTTGGATTCTCCTAGTTAACTAGTTATTAAAAACAATCATATTAACCAATGGTAAGTAAGTTATTTTTTATTTTTTAAATTTATTTTATCATTCTAAAGTTTATATGAACAATTATTAATTGACTTTTTGTTATCTTTTATGTGATAAGTGTAACACATTAATCTAGGTGTGGATAATTAAATTATGTAAATTATATTTTTAATAGCATTAATCTGGAAAAATATCAAATAATATAAATAAAATTTAAATTAGCATCTAAATTAATTATGATTTATAATTTATATTTTTAAAAATAATTATAATTAAAAAATGAAATTATTTATTATTACAACTATACTAAAACAAATGTTAAAAAATGGTGAGCACGAGCGGAGGGAAAATTTTTGAATGGGACTTCGAGCGGGAAACATGCAGAGAACAAACAGGTTGATCAAGCTGTGGGCCTGAATCAATGTAAGCACAATGGAAAGGAGGATGCGACAGATGACGGGGACCCACTAGCTTTACAGCCGGATCCAGGTGAAAAAGAGGGTAATGCTCCAAAACAAAGTTCTTCTGGAGAAGCCCGAGGCCCTTTGGGTCGTTGGACCAACCTGTTTGGAGTCAAACCATCAGGTAAATCCTCTTTCCCTAAATCAAAAACATCTCTAACAAAGAGAAGGGAACTTTTTCCGTAGAAGTGCCTTCTAAGCTTATTGATCATAATATTCTGAGTATGGCTGCTACGCTTGTTGGCAAGTTCATAGGCCCTGGGCCAAATATAGATTTGGTCAGAATCTTTGCTAAGAAAAAGTGGGATTTAAAAGGACAGGTTGAGGTTACGGCTATGGCCAAAGGCTTTATGTCTTTTGAGTTTTCTTGCCCTGAGGATTACTCTAAGATTCTCTGTGCGAAAAATTGGTCAATGGGGAAATCCACTCTTATCCTCCAGAAATGGACCTCTAACCTAGATCTAAATAATGACTTCTTGACCTAGGCCCCAGTCTGGATAAGGGTTCCAGAGGTTCCCCTGGAATACTGGCATGAAGATGTTTTTGATGGCATTGCCAGCTCTTTTGGGGAGTTGCTATCTATTGATCCTGTTACGACAGCCAAGAAAAGACTCACGCCAAAATATGTGTAGGGGTTGTTGAAGGCTAGGACATGCCATAAGTGATTGAGTTTCAATCTAGATTGGGAAGGTGTGTGCAGTAGATAGACTATGAAAATGTGCCTTTCACTTGTTTTCACTATAAAAAGGTGGGATACAAGGCCAAAATGTGCCCTATCTTCATAAAGAAGGAAAAAGCTCACAAGGCCCAAATCAAGCAAGGGAAGAGAAAAGGGACCCAGAAACAGCAAAAAGGACTGAATCAAGTTGAACGACCTAAGAAGGTGTGGAAGGAGAAAGTCCCTAATGGAAATATCCCTGAGGGGGAACCTCAAGGGGAGAGACCCAAGGACATAACGGGGAACCTTCCTGAACACCAATGTCTGGAAGGAGAGAAAAGCATTGAGAATAGGGAGAAACTAAAGACCCAGACGGATAGTGGAAATAGAGAAAAGGAAAGTGGTGAAGACATCCATGTTATTCTAGAAAATGTTTTCGAGGAGGGGGATAAAGGAGGCAGGACTCTCCCTGAGGAAGGGGAGATCATAGTGGAGGAAATCAAAGAGGATTCCTTTGTGCCTGCCACCCAGGAGATTGGGGGAACTGTGGAGGTCCAGGGCCCTCCTTTCTCATAGGAATCAAACTTAAGCAGAGGCTCATTTGTATCTCCAAGAAAGATTAACAAAATCCTTGAGCTGGTTTCTACCTCTTCTCTAGGGAAAATTTCCAAAATGGAGGCTCTGTTTGAGAGCTGTAAAGATGACAATGTGGGTCCTTGCATATCTGTAAAGAAAAAGAAGAACAGTAGGGACCCATCACCGGTGTCTCTGGCTGCTACGAGAAACAGGGCCAAAGTTGACACAGGAAGTAAATCAAGCACCCCAAGTAGATGGAGCAAGAATCAAATTAGAAAGGAAGAAACAAGAAGAAACATAGCGGATGGGTCCCAGAAAACCATCCAGGAAACATACCCCCAAAAGAAATTATGAAGATCATTTGTTGGAACATTCGTGAACTCAATGGAATCCACAAGCAGGAAATTGTTAGGAATATGATTAGGGATCATAGGCCAGAAATTTTTTGATTCAGGAAACGAAAAAGAAGAAGGAGAAGATTGAAAGCATTTTTTTTAGTAAAGGGATGAAGTCAGCGCCTTCTGATTCTGCGAGAGCTTTGGGAGGACTGTTAATGATATGGAAGGAAAACTTAAAGGTAGATATCATTTTTGATGAAGGTAACATTTTTCTTATTCATTTCAAAAATATCAAGGATCAGGAAAGTTGGTTTGTTATGAATATGTACGCCCCTAACACTAAGAATGGTAGAAAGCACTTCTTGAATAAAATTAGCAATCTAATGTCCAAGTTGGGAGACTTTAAGGGCATTATTATGGGAGACTTCAACACCCCCCTTTTGGCCACTGAGAAGTTAGGCGAGCTCCCACCGGACTTGGAAAGCAGACAACATTTGGCTGATCTGATCAATGACTTGGCTCTCATGGATGTTGATTTAGGAGGTGGAAAGTTTACCTGGTCTAACAAAAGAATAGGGACGGATTGTATTCAAGTTAGGCTACATAGAGCTCTTATCACTATGGATTGGATGAACCATTACCAATGCAAACTTTCCTCTTTGGCGAGACTTGGCTCGGATCACTCCCCTATTGCTCTCACCATTGAGCTTTGAAATAGGAAAAAGGCTTTCCCTTTCATATTTGAGAAGATGTGGTCTGCTCATCCTGGTCTTTCTGAAAAAATTAGGGAATGGTGGGGCATTGATGTGGAAGGCACAACTATGTATAAGGTGGCTTAAAAACTCAAAAACATCAAAATGGAGATCAGAAAGTGGAATAAAAAGGATTTTGGGAACATTTTTCTATCTAAGGAAAGGATTAGGGTGGATCTCGCTGAGGTGCAGGAGGAGATTCAAAACATGGGCTATGATGAGAATAGGATGAATGCAAAAAAGACTATTATGGATGATCTTCACAACATTCTGGGAAAAGAGGAAATGTTTTGGAGGCAGAGATCTAGATCGGTGTGGTTAAAGGAAGGGGACAAAAACTCTAGATTCTTCCACCTCTCTACTATGAAACACAGGGCTGCCAACAAAATTAGTGTTATTATAAAGGGGGATGATTCTTTTGAGGAAGATAAAGAGATTGCTAAGGAAGCTATTAGGCATTTCTCTTCTATCCTTACCAAAGAGACCAATCTGGGAGAAGCGGATCAGGCAGATATTCTCAAGACCATTCCTAGTATGATTAATGCTAGCCAGAACAGGTCCCTTATGGCTATTCTGGAAATAGATATAATAAAGGAGGTTGTCTTCTCCCTCCCTGTTGAGAAAGCTCCTCACCTTGATGGTTTCCCTACTTTTTTCTTTCAGATGTATTGGGAAGTTTTAAAAGATGACCTGGTCAAAGCGGTTTAGGATTTTTTTAGTGCAAAGTGCTTTCTTAAAGAAATCAATGCTACCTTCCTGGTTCTGATTCCCAAAGTCACAGGTGAAGACTCTTTTGATAATTTCAGGTCTATTAGTCTTTGCAATTCTTTTTACAATATTTTTTCTAAAGTTTTAACCAATAGAATAATCAGAATCCTTCCGGGGATTATTGCTCCTCAACAAATGGGGTTTGTCCCCGGTAGACAAATCCTTGATTCTATCACTGTTGTGCATGAGGTTATTCATTCTTTAGAGGAAGGTAGAAAGGATGGATTCCTACTCAAGCTTGATTTTTCAAAGGCCTATGACAGGGTGGACTGGTTGTTCCTGGATAATGTTCTTGAAGCTTTTGGCTTCAATGATAAAACTAGAAAGATTATTTCTCAACTGATCTCCACCCCCACTTTTGCGGTGATGGTTAATGGTTCTCCCACTAATTTTTTCAAATCCTCTAGAGGGCTTAGGCAAGGGGATCCCCTTTCCCCAATCCTCTTTATTATTCTGGCGGAGTTCCTGGGAAGACTTATTCATGATAAAAGGAGCAGAGGAGATATTACTGGGTTAAAACCCTCTTCCGAACCCCTAATTTTCTCTCATTAGCAATTTGTGGATGACACCATCTTAGGAGGAGAGGCTTCGGTGAAAGAAGCCAGAAATGTGAAGTCCATTCTCAATACTTACTCTAATGCCATGGGCCAACTCATTAATTGAAGCAAGATCTCGATCTTCTTTGTCAATACCCCTGAGGGCAGACAGAGGAAAATTGCTGGTATCTTGGGTTGTGGTATTGGCTCTCTCCCTTCTACTTATTTGGGGCTCCCTATGGGGGCCAAACCTCCTGACCTCTTTTGGGTCAATCTCATTGATAGGTTCAATAGAAAACTGGTAGGCTGGAAGGGTATTATCCTGAGTCAGGCTGGTAAAGTTCTTCTTATCAAATCTACTTTGCAGAATTTGGCTACTTATGTCTTAAGCCTTTTCTCTATTCCTTCCAAAGTGGCTAATACTTGAGAGTCTATTCAGAGGAAGTTTTTGTGGGCTGGTCCCGAAGGCAATAAGAAGTACCCACTTGTGGCTTGGGATAATATCTGCAAACCTAAAAAGTAGGGGGGTTTGGGGATTAGCAATCTAAAGTAGTTCAACAGGGCCTTGCAAGATAAATAGATATGGAGGATCTTTAACTCCAAGGGGGAATGGAGGGATATTTTGAAGGATAAGTATTATGCCAATACCAATTTCAAGCAGTTCATCAGCAGGGATAATGACCCAAGGGGCTCCAACATTTGGAATGGCATTATAAAGACTAAAGGGTTAGCCACTGAGAAGGTGAAATGGAAACTTGGTAATGGAGAAGATATCAACTTTTGGCTTGATGACTGGCTTAGTTTTGGGCCTTTATGGAACATTGAGCCATATAATAGATGGACGATACTCTGCATGGAAAGATTTAGTTGCAGGGTGAGAGACTACAGGGTTAATGACGATTGGGTGAACTTGACTGAGATATCCCAGGAGCTCAAGCCGCTGATGGACATGATTAGGCTTATCCCTCTGTCCCTCAAGAAGGATGTTATTATTTGGGGGATGACTAAGGATGGAACTACACTGTGGTCTCAGGCTATGAAATCATGCAAAGCATTGATATTGTCCCTATCTGGGCTAAAGCTTGGTATCCTGGCCTTATCCCCAAAATCAACATTTTTTTTTGGATAATGCTTCAAAACCGTATCTTGACGGTGGACAACCTTACTAAGAGCGGTTTGTTGGCACTTCAATTTTTCAGTATGTCAATCCTGTGAAATTTTTATAAAATTGAAGTGTGCATAAGTGTTAAAAGATTGTGATAATTTTGCTACAAAAAACCCACAAAAAATCCTGCAAAATTATCAAGATTTTCCCCCATATCTGGCCAGCCCTAGTTAAAGTTCAAGTTTGAGGAAAGCCCTAAATATTTTCCACTTTCAGAAAAACCCTAGGTCACTCTTTTTATGATCTATTTGAGCGTTACTTTTCTGAATCACTTAAGTTCCTAAAAAGGCATGTGCTCTATTTTTATCACCGTGCGAAGGTCATGTTTTTATTTTTTCCCTAAGTCTAAAAGCCCAGTGATATTAATATTTCCTAAGTCCTTAATTCCTTATCATTCTAATGTTTTAGTGTACTTTGAATCTTGGAATCCTCAGTTGATCAATGATTGTCATATGTTTGCGTAGAATCTTTTAGCTCTATGCGATCATGCGACCAGTCGTCGATCTTACTTTATAGCACATCGTTTCAAGTGAAGCGGGTCCACTACCATGTATGCATAAATGCTCATCTTTGATTGGTCGATATGGATAGTGATATGGTGGTTCTCGGTGGGACCAGTGTCAAAGGGATCTTCAGAACTAAAAGTAATGAAGGGAAGATCCGATGGTTGTCGTATAATCTCATAGAATCTTAGAGGCCTATGCGATCATGCGACTAACCATCGATCTTGCATAAAGCTTAGTGTGATTCTCAAGTGGGACCATTGACAGGTGTACACAACTAGCAGTTTCTCATTGGTTAAAAATAGTGGGACCAATGTCAGTTTTTGCATATGGTTTTTCTTTGATTGGTTGATAATACTTGCTGATGTGGAGGATGTCAGCAACACTGGCGCTTGGAAAGAAATAAATTCAATGACAACTTGCCAGGTATTGCAAGCATGGATTTTCATTGTTAACAAAGGTAAAGTGGGACTAGTATGATTAAAGAATAAATGACGGTGATTGAATGCTAACAGTTTGTCACATGTTCACATGAGCTTCTTTCAAGCTATGCGATCATGTGACTAATGTTTTATTTTAACAATGAAAGTTATAAGGGATTGCCACCAATGAAGGGACTGACATGACGGCTTGTCGTATGTTTGCATGAGTTTCTTTCAAGCTATGCGATCATGTGACAAACCATTGGATTATTTGCTAAGTGAAAATCAACGGTCAGAATTTAAACTAGAGGTGAAGTGGGTGAAAATTTTAGACAAGTGACAGTTCAATCTCCTGGAAAATTAATGGAAAAATCATGCGAAGTAAATTGCTGAAATAATCACTGAGATGATTGCTAATATACCAAAAATCTATGCTTCCTCGAAAGCCACAAGGAGATGAAAATTTGCAGAGGATTGGGCGAAAAGAGTTATAGAGACTGATTGTTGTTTTCTAGAGATTTTGGAGGAAAGGTTGGTTTCTTTTTCTGCACATCCTTGTTCTGTTGAGAGTTATTATTTTGTTGCTATTCTCTTTTTGCACCAATTATATGAAGCTATAGGCCCTAAAAATTCCACTTAGGAAGGAGCTATCTGGTGAAATTGATTATCTTAAGAGGGCTCTGCATGAAGACTTATTACAAATTTTTCCTAGCTCAATAGTAAATTTGGTAGTGGTTAAACAACTAACAGCAAAGGAGCCTAGGGTAAAAGTAGCAGACAGATTATATGATACAGGAAATTATATCACGGATGCTAAGATTGGCTTTCCTAATGCAAGTGGTACTTCTAACTTCACCGGGCTGACATTATTTACAATAGGATTTAGTTAGAGAAATACCCCTGTTCCTACCTGTAATGTATGTGAAAATGACTTAGGCAAGCTTGTGGTACCCGGTGTCTTCTTAGATGCAGACCTGATGATTGAAGTTGTAAAAAACTATGACCCTATTACTGGGGAGATTAGGGGTGTTAGGGGCCAAAAGCTATTAACAATTTCTGCTGAGGAGATCAGAATGGTTTTTAGATTGAGTGACCCTTCAAATAGCCTGGAACCAATTGATTTCAAAGAATTAAGAGAGATATATGATGCACAGAGACATCTCCTTAGAATTGGTCCTGTAAAAGACTTTTGCACTCAGATTGGAAAGATGATTGTTACAGGACTAGGTGCACAGGAGCCATTCAAAATAGAATATTTTGATGTACTGGCAAGAGGTGCCTATTGGTCATTATGTCAAGTTTTTGGGGAAGATGCTAATGAGAAAATGCCACAACACCTGATGTATATGGTGATCCAGATATTACATCCACATCTGTCAATTGCTTTTGATTATGCCCCCTTCATTGTTGACTTAATCCATGATGGACTAATAGGGATTCAAAAGAGTAAAGTTGATAAACCATTCTGTTGGTACTCCTTTATGATGTACATGTTTTTGTTCAAAGGTGTTGATTATTTTGCAAAAGAAATGGAATTATCCAAACAGAGAGATGGAGAGGACATGCCTGTTTAGCTATGGAACTCCAATATGACATGGGACAGAAAGGATAGTAGTTATATATGGTTTAACAAGTGTTTTGCAGCAAGATTGAGACTATTCTTTGTTCATGATAACCCTAGAGTCCCAGCTGCCTTGGCTGAAATTGTTAGACCACAAAAATTTGCAAAGGACCTCAACATAGTGCACAATTGGGGTGATTTTATTTTCTATCCTTATTCAACTGTTATTAGATTGTATGGTTTCAAGGGGACTCCTTTTATTTTGCCTTTCCAAGTTCCCATCAAGATTGGCATTGCAGAATTTTTTAGATAATTAGGGGATATTGAGAAGAATAATATTGCTAAGGGTAGAGGAACTTTGTTCCCAAATATTACCATTGCTCACTAGTTTATAATCACAAAAGGTGGGTGGCTTCACATGCACAAAATCCTAGAACCATATCATTTGACAACCATAATTTCTCGGACAATAGACCCAAAGGGTTTTTACAATGAATTGTTCAAAAAGAGGGTCAGATGCTCATCAATAAACCACATTTTCAATTTCCTTGAGGACATTATTAGGAATACCCCAAGATTACAGGAGCAAGAAATCAAGAAGGAGAAGTGGTTGGTGCACAAGAAAACTTTTGATTTTGTCAGGCAATTTGATCCCAAATATGACCCCATAGGTAGTATAAATCCTATGGGAAAGAGGATAGATACTCTTATGAATTGTTTTCAAGAAATTTACAAGGCTCCGGAAGGGAAGAAGAAAAAAGGCATGGAGGACAACCTAGAGAAGGCTAAATCATTATTGGGAAAAGGTGCATTTGCAAAGATGTTGCCTCCTGGAAAATATATGTTGCAAGAAAGGACTGGTTATGGTGTAATAATCCCTGAATCTAACATCAGGAAGCAGCAAAAGAAAAGGGAAGATCTCCCTTCTTCATCAAAGTAGGTAGGGAAGTAAAAGGAGGTTGAAGAAATTATAGATATACCACAAGACCAGCCAGGTGAAGACATCCTTGATTTTTCACCTCCCACCAAGAAACAAAGGATAGAAGAGAGGCCTCATGATCCAAAGGAAGAATACTCTCCTTCATAGTCACCTTTGAATGTTAGAGATGATCAGGAGATTATAGAACAGGTCCAACAAATGGGATCTCAGGGTCAAATTTTCATGACTCAAGAAGAAATAAATGAAGGGATTCCAAAGCAACCAAAGGAGCCTGAGTTAGGCTTAACAGAGGCACAGATTACAGGAATAGAGTTGGACCCTATGGTCAAACAAGCATGTGATGAATTTTTGGCTGATGATGCCTTTGTGAAGATCCAGGCCTTTTTACAATTTTTATGGAAAATGAACATGAGCAAATTTGAGGAAGCCTGTGAGAAGAAGCACAAGGAGAATCTTGATAGGGATCTTAAAATTATTGAAGATGAAATAAGAAAAGAGATGATAGAGAGCTTTGAAAAGACTACTCCAGAATAGGGGAGAGAATTGGTAAAGAATGCAGGAGTACTTATCCTCCCTGAATGGGACATAGCTGATGCAATGGTCCTTGATGTAGTTGGAAAACAAATTACACTTGTGTACAAGACCAAGGAAGAGGCAGAACAGGCTATCAAAGGAGTTGCTTTTAGTAATGACCACCAAGCATTGGTCATGTGGTCACTAAAGAAGAATGAGAAAAACAAAGGAAAGAAAATAATTAAGGATAGTCTCTCTGGTGGTCTCATAGTCAAGAGGGTTCTTGACACCTCAGCAATAGAAGCATCAAGTATGGTGGTAGCCATAGCTCACCTTGTAGAGAAGGTGGTAGAAAGGGAAGCAAAAGAGAAGGAGGAACTCACAAGAAAATTTGAGGAAATGCTAAGGGCGTATGGAGAATTGAAACAAGGATTGTTTGAGAAGGATAAAATAATTGCAGACTTGAAGAAAAGGTTAGGGGAGGAAAGCTCAATCCAAGCACCACAATAGTTGCAACTTCCTTCTTCTACTGCTGGTCCTTCTTCCTCAAGCCCCATTATTGAGTTTCCCATGTCTCCTCTTCCCCCTTCCCTGAGCAGTGAGGATGTAGAACAGAGAGAACAACATAAATTTGAAAAGAAAGTAAAGGACACCATTCAACACTTTGTTAGAAATGTAAAGCCCAGAGAGGTTTATAAACATGTAGAGCAGTTATCTGACATTTTTCTTTCCTTTAGAAAAGAAGAAGACACTGTAGGCAAAATTTTGGATATGTGGGTGCCTAGGGAGAATGTTTTGAAGTCATTTCTTAAATCAATTAAAGATCATAGTACTGTGTGCCCCCAATTGGCAAGTACTTATAAAATTGTCAAATCCTTTCTTGATTTTGAAGTAACTAGGGAGGAAATAAAAAGAAAAGTAGCTCTCTTAAGAGTGAGATATCTTCAGAATGATTTTAAAATATTCGCGGGTCTTGTCAAAGCAGATGGAACTATAAAAGAGAGGGAAAATTGGTTGGAACAAATAGAATATGAGGTCTCAACCAAGATAGATGTTGCTTTAGGCACTAAGGATACTCTTCCCTTTGTACAAATAATTGAAATGTTACAGGATGCCAGGATGCATTTTACTAAAGTGATAACTGAAGTGCGTCAATTGGTCATTAGCTGGAATAAGATTCTACCGAAGAGGGATGAGATTTTGGCATTTAATTGGCCTAATGAAGATACTTTTGCAGCCTAGGAAGCAACATCCTTGTCAGAGGTAAATGAAGAAGAAGAAACATCTTTTGAGGAGGCAGCAGATGGCAATGCCCCAAATTCATAAAGGAAGCAAGCATAGATATAACACCTGGCAGAAGTTGAACTGCCCTTGGGAATTGTTACAAGATTTTGGTGCTCATCTTAACAATTCATTTTGAGAATTTGTAACAAGAAAGTTTCTATTTTAAATTTTTGTCCTATATGAGAACTCCTTTCTTGTCTTTTCTAAAAAGATCTGAAGCTTGTTTGCAATCCTTATTTCTCTATAAAAGGATTACCGGGATCAGTGAAAAGGGACCGAGAACTTGATCAATTTAACTGATAAGTTTCTTGAATCTGGGATATCATAGACTATTTTTAGGCATATTTCTATAGAAGAAAAATATTTTTGGTTCAAGTTAATTTCAAAAGGTTATACTGTAAAGCATTCTGTAAGCATGATATTAATATAGCATTTGAATGAAATCCAAGATTTATATCTCTCCTTGAGTATCTCTATTTGAGTTATGAATTGTTCCAATTCATTGCATAGATAATCTCTGTGTGTATGTTTATATTTCTCAGCTCTGATCCAAGATTAGATTAAATAAGCTTTGAATATGACATAAATTCTTTGAAATTTTTCTTAAGGATGCATCAGTAAGTAGTGTGAATCTAGGAATCTTTGATAAAATCTACCGCAGGGTGATTTGTATTTTCAAAGGGTAAAGATAATTCAAAGTTCAATATATTTTTTCATGTATTACAATCTTGTAGTGGAAGTGTTGCCCAATGGATAAGACACTGGACAATAGTGGATTTTTCTTATAGAGATCAGTGTTTGAAAAGGTTCTATTGATATTTCCATCTTTGATTATAAAATTGTAGAAATTCTTTGAAATACAGTGATCTGCAGGGCAATTTACTACCTAGTGATAGTGAAAGATCTATAAATGAATGGTTATCATTTATATTTCTCTTATCATTTATCTATTACATCTAAATCCAACCAGTGATTATTGATTTAAGTCTTGTTTTATTGGATTAGGAGCACCCTCCTTGGTTTTGTAGAGCCATAAGCGCAGAGCGCAGTCTTGTCCCTATAGTTGGTCCAGTCATCTTTAGAACTCAATATTTGGATCTAACCCATCCATAAAATCGGTAGATGTATTGGTTTCTTGTTAAATCATAAAGTCCATTTTGGGAACCAATAGGGTCATCAGATGCCTAATAGAAGCATTCTTTGTAAAAAGCATAGTGAAAGTGTTGACCACCTCTTCATTCACTGCCATTTCACCAGAGATATTTGGTCTTCTTTCCTATCTTTCTTCAAGTTGACTTAGGTTTTTCCCAATAACATTAGAGATATCTTTGAATAGTGGCATTATGGGGTGATTGGGGATGTGAGCAAGGGCTTATGGGATTGGACTCTGCCCCATCTTTGTTGGGGGGTGTGGAAGGAACGGAACAACCAAATTTTTAGGGAGAAAGAAACCAATGCTAAGGTGGTCTTTCATAAAAGCCTTACCGCTCAGTTAGAAAACTATACTATCATCAAAGGTTGTGACCCTCTTCTCATCACTAAGGAGAATGATAGAAGTAGGAGGGAGGATTGCAGATGGACTCTACCGCCTGAGGGCTGGTGTAAAGCTAACTTTGATGGGGCTGCAAAAGGCAACCCTGGCTAGGCTGGAGTTGGAGGCATCATCATAAATGATCATGGGAAAGGAATTGTTGTTATTACGGTTCCTCTAGGGGTGAAAATTAATCACTATGTGGAGGCGATTGTGGCCCATCAGACTATAAAACTTTCTTGGGATATAGGAGTCAGAAAACTGTGGCTGGAAGGAGACTCAAAGAATATAATAGATTGTCTTAATGAGAAAAATGAGCCTACCTGGACGATTGCAAATATCATTAATGAGAGCGTTCAGATTCTCAAATCCTTTGATAGAGTCTACATGGCTCATGAATATAGGGAAGCAAACCAAGTGGTTGACAGGCTAGCCAACTAGGTAGTCAGGAAAGATGAGATGAAAAGATGGATGGACGGACATAATATTTTGCTTGAAATCAAAGATTTAATTGAAAGAGAGAGAATCTCGGGCAGATTGGGAAATATTAAATGATAATTATGAAAGTTTATGTTTTATGGGAAATGTGCCAAAAAATGATGTGTAAGTACGAAAACCAAAGTATGAATTACCTGAGAAATTTTCATCATTGCACTTTGAGGCCCGTTTTCGGGTTTAATTTTCATGAGTTCAAAAGAAGGATCGAGACTAACATTCATACCATTTGCTGGATTTAGATTTCAAAAGACATTGCTATCAGGAGAAAAGTTTGCAGAGAGAGTGAAAAAATGGTGGGGGAAAGACACAGGAGGGAACTGGAGGATGAAGCTGAGAAGTGGCAGCGGTGCTCTAAGGTGTGGAACATTTTGAGTAAAGGCAATGTAACTTCTTTCATTGAATGGCTTCATGGCTGGAAACTCTCTGTTACTAAAAATATGGTTAAGAACTGGAATGAGGGGAGTGTCAAAATTGATGGGGTGGAGTTCATGGTGATGGAGGAGGTTATTTCTATGGTCACAGGCATCCCCATTATTGGGAAGAAATTCTACAGAGATAGGTGCATTTCGAGTCAGGCGGTGTTGGAATTTTCCAAAGGTGCGGAGGAAAAGAAGGCTCTTGTGAAGAAACACACCTACTACCTGTTGAGGTCCATCAAACCACTATGGAGGTTTGTGTTGAGGGTGATAATCAAGTATATCTCCCTGGACACGAGATTCGACTGCATCTACTCTTACCACTTCATGCTTCTTAACCATTTTAGGTCTGGGACTAAGATCTCTATTCCTTTTTACCTTTATTCGTCTATCAATGAGAATATTAATGACTACAAAGAGAAGCCTATTGGTAACCCTTCTTTCCATGAGGGGCTTTTGCTACTGATTTATGAATTTTTTAAGGCTAGGACTATAGGAAAAGAAATTAAGCAGAGGAAAGTGGGTAAGGAGGCTTTCGATGAGGAGATTGATTCAGGAGAAGAAGAGTATATCCCTTCTGATACTAAGGAAAGCCAAGATATGCATTCAGACATGGATGCAGAGGCTACACCTAAGACCAAAAAGGGGAAAAAGAAAATTAAAAAAGAGAAAATGGAGAAAAAGGAGACTCTTGACCCTAAGCAGGGCATTGAGATCTCTTTTGATAAAGATTACAATGAGGAGGCAGAGGGTATGGACACAGAGGGTGAAAGTGCTGATGAGGAGGAGGATACTTTCTATGAAGAAGAGGAAATTAAGGAGAAGAAGAAAGGAAAGAGAACCATTACAATTAAGATGCATGCAGACAAAGAGGAGGTTCCTACTGTCAATTCTTTCAGGAGGTAGAATTAAAGGAAGAACATTGAAGAAGATACTAAGGAGGAAAGACAAGAGGAGGGGAAGGGTAACAGAGAGGAAGAGGACAATCAGGGGAGAGAGGATGATAATGAGTAGGACTATGATGATTTTGGGACTGACCAGTACACTTGCAAGATTACAGACAAAGAGAAGAGTGTGGTCTGGAGAAATCTTCATAATGTCTCTATCAGGATGGGTCTAAAGAGGGAAATGATGAAAAATTTGGTTAAGGAGAATAAGGAGGGAAAAATTCAAATGGAGGACCTTATTGACCCACCCCTGGTTATTTTGAGTGACATCATGAAAGAAAACCCTCAAATGGATGTGCTCAACAATGCTAAAAACAATGTTATTGATAGCTATAGAACTACTAAATGGACATATCATGAAATCCAGGAATTAAAATATAGGGTGGGCAGACTGGAGAGGGAGGATAGCAGCAACAAGATCAGGCTTAATGAGGAGAAGAATGATATGGAAAGAAGAATGGATGAAGTAAAGAATAGAGTTCAGAGCATGGAGGGAACCTTGCAAAAAATTGTTGAACAAAGCTACAACATTCTTAAAGCTTCAAACGACAACATAAAGGTGTTGATCAACAAAATTAAGGAATACAGGGGTAGCAAGGAGGAGTCTCCTAACAGTGGCAAAGATAAGTCTCCAGAGGAAGGCCCGAGGAAGAGAACCAGATCTAGCACTATGAAGAAGGACACCCAAGAACCTGATAAAGATCTGTTTGACCTCAAGGAGGCGGCTGATAAGGTGTTTGAGCTTGAGATTCATACGACAAAGATTCTCAGAGAATTTTCTTGAGCCTTTCCCCTGGCTTTGGGCTTGTCCTGGTTTTTTTGTTTATGTCCCTGGCTCTATTTTCTGGTTTTTATCTGTTGTCTACTGGTGGACTGTTGTTTTTTTGTTGTGGCTATCTTGTTGTTGTATACTTTTAACGCTTTATCTATGTTAAACTTTTAATTCTATAAGGGTTTCAGGGCCCCATTAAAACTTGTTTTCCTTAATAAAAAACTATACTAAAACAAATAATCATAATTATATAATTTAATCATTAATTAAAATACATTTAATTAAAATTAAAATTATGGTTAAAAGGAATAGATAATACTTTTAAGATTATGATTAAATTTCCATTCTTATAATTTCAACTATTATTAATGCTATCAATATAATCCTGCATTAAAAAAATTTAAATAACTATATAAAATATAATAATTAAAAAATTAATATACTATTACTTCTACTTTAGTTTCTACTATAACTAAAGGCAAGTACTTGGCCACTAAGTGACACTTGTTATTCTGGTACTATATTTGAAAGAGAGATTAAAATAAATTATTTTTGAAAAAAGATAGTGTTAAATAAATCATTGCATAAAAACTAATCTAAGTGGAAAAAATTAATTTAAAATTGTAAAACCTAATCTAATGTATTTTTGTATGTCTTACTTTCACCAAAGATGCATCCAATTATATACATATCTATTATTAAAATTATTAAATATATAAGTTTAAAAATAATTTTATTTATTAAAAACTTACAAAATTATATATATATATATATATATATAAAGAAATTTAATATATAATTTATTAATAATATTGTAAATTTATATTGAACTTATAATATATATATATATATATATATATATATATATATATATATATATATATATATATATATATATATATATATATATATATATATATATATATATATATATATATATATATATATATATATATATATATATATATATATATATATATATATATATATATATAATTTTATTATATAATCTATTAGGTAAGAAATTAAAAAAATATTTATAAACTTAAAAAAAGTATGGTGCATAAAAATGAAGAAAGGTGTTCTTGTTCCAATATTTTTTCTTAGATGGGATAACCAATAATGACAGACAACCTAGTTGACCACGTACCTGTTCTTGTTCCAATATTTTTTCTTGTCTTTGTTATTGTTGTTATTGGGACTATTTGAGGGTTTAGTGTCTTTCTTTAGATTTGGAGGGTGTAATTCATTTCAGGCACCAAGCTACTAATCAAGATATCAATCTTCTCTGTTTCTAGAATTTGTCTAGGATACCTTGTGAAGATCTTCCTCCACCTCTGGAGGAATTTGAAAAAGGTTCTCCACTGCATTGTTTAGTGTTACACGGGTCCATCATGGTGACATTGTGTAAGATGTTATAAGAGTATTGTTGGATGAATCTTTGGACAAACTCATCAAATTTTTGAATACCAAATGAGAGATTAGTGAACCACTCCAGAGCCTGACCTCTAAGGATTCGAGAAAATATTCTCATTAGGTATGTTTGTTCATGCATAAATTCCATGCTAAGAGCACAAAATTCCCTTACATGATCTTGAGGTTTGCCATTTGTATCATATTTGTCATATTTTAAGATTTCAGCCTTAGGAGGAAATGGTGGCATGTACAAATTTATATCAAATGAGAAAGGACATATAGATTCAAGAGAGTACTTATTGGAATATTGTTCTTTTTCTTTCTTCAATCCCCTGAATTCACATCACATGTCTTGTAACTGTTTATTGAGAATTGTTATAGGGGACTCTTCTTCATGTTGTATTAATCTTTCCACATGGATATTTACAGGCAATTTGATCCCCATTGATGCTACATGCATAAAATACTTTTCTTTGTCTTGTTGAAGGAGTATTTGCATAATTTTCTAGAAATGTTTGTCTTGTTGGTATTTCTTGATTTCTTCCTCAGTAGGTTCCTCATTATGATGAACTATTGTTGTGATGGTTATGATGCCCTTTATTGGATCCCCAATTATATCCCAACATGTTTGGTTCAATCTATTTCGTGCTTAATATTGATGGGGAGTTGTTTACTTTGATTTTGATTTTGATTCCAGTTTGTGATTCACTGATGGCTCAATAATAGAAGTGTCTCTGGTCTTGCCTTTCGAATCAGCCATTTGTTTTTAACTTCTAGTTTGCACTAGCATGCAATATCAACATGACCGATAGCTAGGATCAATGTGACAAATTAGGTCTATATCCAGTTTGCAAAGTGATGACTTGTATCAATTAGTGGATGAAAAGTTATTGTTTGAGGATTTGTTTGAGTTTGGACATGGTACAAGGTGTCAGAGTTAAGGCTTGAATGCCTAGGTAAAGGACACTTTTGACCAAGTTGATTATGTTTGATCGATGAGAAGGGATTAAGACTTTTCAAAGCATATAATAACCAACATGAAGGAACAAAATATGAAGAGTCACTATTGCAATTGGCACACAAATGATATATCTAATCAGGATAGACTAGTAGTTTAATTGAATAACACGATTAAAGGTTAGACTGATGACACAACTAGTCAATTTTTGATCTTTCAATGTCATACAACAAAACTTGGTACGATAGAAGACTACTATTGTATGATAATTCCCACCAAGAAATGCAATACTTATAGGCTTATATGATAAAACTCACCGAATGATACAATAAAATGGTGAATTTGCTCATTGACAGTTTTCACATTAGATCGTACGACAATTCCCACCAGGTGATGTGATAGAAGACTGTAATCGTACAATGAAATACTTTAACGAATGATAAATTGCACTTGAAAAATGATGGAACCCTAGTTTTTGCCAGTTTTCCACTTGATTTTTGGAAATTTTGGACAAGTTTGATTGTTTGTGTTCATATTTTTGATGGTGTCTGATTATATTTATGCAAGTTTTGTCAATGTTTTTAGTGTAAAAAACACACATCAAGTACACAAGTAAAGGGGTATCAAACACATTTTATCCCTGGAAGAAGTTGTTTGAGTGTGAAAACCCTCGCTCACAAACTTAGGTACACATTCCAAAGCTAATCAGAATATGACCAGTACCAACCATGAAATAGGCTAACAACACCATATTATCTGACTCCAAATGCTAAGGAAGGTATGATATGGCGATTGTCTTTGGGAGGTTACTATCCTCCTTGCACTTGGATTATCACACTTTTAGGGGTGAACTGGGTAGCTTCTACTCTAAGGAGTCTAGTAAGAGAACCCATTTGTAACTATCCCCTGTAGTCCCACAAGAGAGATTGTGGCATATATCCCTACAAGTACTCAAATAAACATAGTCCTGCAAGAAGGATTGAGGCTACTCAGCCCTACGTGTATCCAAGCATACATAAATGTAGAAATAGCCATGTCCTCCAAGAATTTAATCTCAAAGAGGCATTTTGATTATAGTAGGTTGGAAGGGCTGATTTTGCCTTGTTCCCAGTTGGGTCATTCCTGAGATATTTTTACCTTGATCAAAAGGCCCTCTAAAGGTGATGCATAAAAGAAATGGATAACAATAAATAGTTCAAGATTTATGATTTTACCTCAAGGGGAAAAAAGCCTAATTTCCAACTATTTTGTGCTTCTCCCAAACACACAAGACACACCTTCATTCACCATGAGATTTCTTGTAAATGATGGAGCTCCACATGTCTAGGATTATGATCTTCGCAAAAGGGAAAAGAGCATACTCCCCTAGTGCTTTATAAATCAAGTACAACACAAATCTCTCTAATTAGCTAGATTCCAAATAAAATAAATTAAACAAGCACAATGTCTAGTTGAACTGATTTGGAAACCTACAAGGCAATCATTATTAGTTGTTGGTGTTAGGTCTTCCACACCCATCCTACAACCAAAAATGATTTAGTAGTCTTTCAAAATGGGTCAATAATGGCAACTTGGGAAAGCGATACTTCTTCAAAAAGTCTTGCAAGAGATAGTTAGGTTATTGATATGATCAGACAAAGGGAAAACAAACACTTATTAGTTGGTTAGAAATCCATATTACTTGAAATGAAATATGAAATTAGTTATCTATTTCTGGTACAATAAAACATAATTAACCCTAGTTCATCATAAAATTGTATGATAATCTTCATGTAGCAATACGATGAAACACCTCTAGCTATAACGTCGTACGATCTTTCTCACTAATTGATACAATAAAAAAAACTTAACCATAATATCATACAATAAAATATTTCAAGTAAAATGATGAATCATTTGGAGTTTGGTCCTACAAGAAATTTTGACTGTACAATAATCAACGTTGTTTTAGAAATTGAGAAAACTACATGAAAAATGAGGCTAAATTTGGTTTCAGTTCCATGGTGAGTGCCATAAAATATGTGTGTAAATTGTGGTCTTGACCTACAAACTCCAACACTTCAATAAATCATTACATTAGTGGGTTAGTATCAAAATATTCCAAATTAGGCAAAACAAACATAACTTCCACTAAAATTGGTTTATTGCTTCCTAGTTAGGGTGAGTATAATCTATGAAATGTGCTCATTAGATTGAACACGTAGATTAGTGACTTGACTGGCCTAAAATGAAAGATTCAAGTGAGCATGATGCAATGACTGCATTCTTTTCTCCAAGATCTCTTAATGAAAACCATGCAAGATGCTATGCTAGAAATGAGATTCTAAGCTAAAAATGAGATTAACAATGCAAGATTAAGCTAAGAAAATTATGGTTGAAAGTTATCTAAGATTAATCTAAGATAAGAAAAAAATTAATACTAAAACTAGGATGATATTATAAAATAATCTAGACTGAGTAACTAAAATGGCATAGTTTCTTTACAATGAAAACCTAGATGATTTGAACTAGGAAGAGCTTCCTTTTATAGGATTTGCACCAAAATGAATGGTCAAGATTCAAGGGTAAGGAGAGGCCAAGATTCTTCGTTCCTCAATCCATGTGAGTCGATCCGTGTGAGAGGCACACCATTGGTCAAGTTTGTGTTTGTTTGGTTGGAGATGAGATAAAATAGGTAATTTATTTTCTTTTTATTGCTTTATTTGGATTTTATGTGCTCACAGATGTGTGAGGATGTGTGAATGGGTTGTTTTTATTAAAAGAGTTTAGGATTTTTAATTAAACATATAGTTGTAGTAGTTAAATTACCTTTATGTTTTTGATTGAAGATTTGATTAAGAAATTAATTTAATTATTCAAGAAAGTTTGATTAAATACTTACATAATTAGGTCTAGTTAATTAATGCCTTTGATTTGGGATTTTTAGGCCAATTAATCAAAATGATAGGCTCTAGGTTTGCTAGACCATTTTTAGGTGATTACAAGAAGTCTCAATACTAATGCCCCTAAGAACTACATCCATCATGAAGAAATAAACAATAGATCCACCCCCTCCCCCCCTGCATAGAAGGAAAAGAGAGAGACACAACATTGGCACCCCATGATGAATAATCATCTGAAAGAATATAAGTGTTTGAAGAAAAAAATGATCTAATTCTTACAAACCATTTCTCTTCCCTTAGGAAGAAACAAACCCATGTAGAGAGGTAGGTATGCTTCCCACTCTGGATACAAATTATTAGGAAGATGAATCCAAATGTAATCCATGATGATGTATCTGAAAGCCACTCATATGTTACCAAGACATTGGGATATGATGCCACAAACCAATTAGGAATTGTCCAATCATAAGAGAACGTGACAAATAAGGAACCACTAGAGACTAATTTGAATCAATATCTAAAGATGAAGATGAAGTGACGACATAAATTCAATAACTATCATCAAAGAGAAAAGAAATCCCTTCAAATGTGTCTACCAAATCTGAAATGTGAGGCTCCACAAAAAAGAACCAATATTTGGAAAATACAAATCACAACTAGGAAGATAAATAGATACCTTGTGTAATGAAGCACTGACTCTAATGACTCACCAAGGAACCCTTGGAAACATAGGGTTAAATATGCACTAATTTTTTTTTGAAACATGAAATAAACATCATGTACATATGCGCATCACATAACCATAAATAATATGCAAGATATAAACATGCAAGCAAATACACCATGAACATCACACGATCGTGTACAAGGAAAAGACCAACAAGAACTTCCAAAGGTTCAAAGACAACTCAATCACATATTCATAATGGAGAATACACATTCATGAGACTTCCATACAAGGATTCAAACAACATCCATGAATCACAAGAGGCTAAGTTGACAAGAACCCACAGCTAAAAAAAGAGGATACTAATCCATCTAATTGATATCCATTTTAAACCCAAAGTAAATGTTCCTAATGTGGTTAAACATACAAGTTAATTTTCAACTAACCATAATAAAATCAACCAAGAAACATTAGGGAACAAACCCATAAACATAAACAACTCATCCAACTTTCAAATTTGATTGGAAAGGCTAATTGGGTGCAAACATGGAATCAGGTAGAGGTGCAGATTGATGGTAGAAACATCGATTTGCACAAACATGATTTGTACAAACATGATTTGTACTAGTAAATGCCTAATACACAAAAATTATCAAACCATTGAATCACATGTGCTGATCTAACATGCAAAGGTGCTAATTCACGTAGGTGTTTATTCATAGGAGTTGATTCACGCAAACATTGATTCAAGAACATCTGTTGATTCATGAATTTGGCCTAAATTTGAAGGAATAAAAGCCAAATTTCTAAGCCAACACCAATGTACTACTATTAAATCACTAGCTCCACTAGGGAGTATCAAATAGCATAAATTGAGGCAATAATCACTCAATTGCATCACCAAATTACGACACTAGTAACATAAAAGAAACCAAGCCAAAGATCATAAACATTAATGCATATACATAAAAATAACAATGGTACAAGGTGAAGAAATAACATTGAGATCTCAATGCTTAGAATCTCTATCTTTGGAAGAGTGCACCATTTGTACACTAGTCCCTAACAATCGTATAGTGCAATTCTACCCTACCACATGGAACCCTCATTACCACCCCATCACACTCGTGGAGACAGTAACCCAACCACATTCATAGGGCACACATGCAAGCAAGGAGTGGCTAACACACATGCCAAGAAAATGTATAAATTTAGAAGGATGTAAAGTGATCCAATGCAACACACATAGATGTAGAATATAATAACACATGAAGAACACTCAAAATGTGGACCAAAATCCAAAGCACAAACATGATGCCACATAACCATAATACAAGAGGGTGCTAATCACACCTACTAGACGTAGACACAAGAGTGAAAACTATAGGGAGTATCTCCGTCCACACAGACCAATACTAAAACATGAGGTGCAATCATCTACCTCACACATAGATCTCTCATGATGTTCAAGGATTCAATGGTCTCCATCTATGCTCACACTTTGATCACTCATGAAGTTCGGGGATTCAATGATATCCACATCACCATCTTTGATCACACTTGGGTTGCGCATGATGTCTGAGGATTCAATGGTTTCCATATTACCAATTAATCTTATTTAGTGTTTATATCTAGTATATCTTATTATGGTTTTTAATTTTTAAGTAACTCCATGACGCAGCCTATGCAACCACTTTTGGGTTGGGGTCCACGTAAGGAGATACTCCCCATTCCTAATCAATGTAGATAGTCCTATAGATCCACATCAAAGAACAAAGACCAAAAAAGGAACTTATCCACTTGGTCTTGTATACACCCTAAAATGGTCGCCTAGACTTTGGGCCCCATTTATTTGATTTATCAATCCTGAATCATTTTGATCAATAATCAATATTTTCAACAATATCAATTTCTTGATCAAGTCTTAATTTCGATCATATATTGGATTTTTATCCTTGGGCTAACCATTTATCCTAAGTCTTTATTTGATTAAAAGGAATATTTCCTCCCCTTTCAATTAAATAAAAAGCTCACCTTTTCCTCTTATCCTAAGTTGCACAAATAAAACATTATTCCTATTTTATAAAAAGGGAAAAAGGCACTTTTGTCTCACATGAGGCTCAAAAGTCAACACTTCACTTTCATTGGAGGATGTTTGTGCACATGGATTGCTCCTCTTTCAACCTCCACCACTGATTAAGACTTTTTGCCTCTTAATCTCCATGGTCCATTTCTCCTCATTTCTTATAAAAGGAGAGCTCTCTCCTTCATTTGCATATACATATTTTATGCTATTGTTATGCTGCAGGTTTTGGAGCTCTTTTTGAAGACACTCAAGCTTTGAAGCCTTGACATTCTTAGTTGCATTTCATAATAGTTTTGCTTTCATAGTTGCATTCATGGCATTCTTAGTATAGATTTCCTTTTATGCAATCTCACATAGTCTAAATAGGAAGGATTTGTAATCCATTGCTATTTCCTTTCATAGATTAGATTTCTTTTCAAGCATTGCATTGTTATCATTTATCTTAGCTTGCACATTCATACTAGTTGCATTTGCATTTCATTTCCATTTAGATTCTTGGAGATATTGGCATTGTTGCCCTTGTCTTCACTTGAATCTCTCATTGTATGATTGACTAGCAAGGTCACCTTCTTGTAGCTCTAGCTGAGAGCAAAACTCATAGTCCCTTGCAACTCCATGCATAGAGAGCTATGAGCCGCTTTGTGAGGCCTCATTGTTGAGCAACCTTGCATGCAATGGTTCATAGAAGTGCATATTTTAGTGTGTACATTTCTGGCACCCACCGTGGGGCAGAGTAGATAGCTTTGTCCTTTCATTTGATGCATTTTTCATCATTTTCAGATTAATTTTCGGAAAAATCTGTGTCTCTGGTTTTCTGTCTCAGATTATCGCGCGACACTTCTCAGAAATATCGCGCGATATACTTCCTGTCTTGGCGCGATACTTCACTCGGAAAAAGCATCGCACGAATATAGCGAAGTCTATCGCCTGACATCGGGCGAAGTATCGCCTGGCATCGTGCGAAGTATCACTCGACTGGGGAAGTATCGCCCGACTATAGGAAACTGTGTCGCGCGATACTGTTGGAGACTGAGAAACATCGCCTGGTCTGGCAGAGACTTGCGTTTTCAATTTTTTTTGTCCGAATTCGACTATTTTAGCTTGTTGTTTTGTTTTACTTTGTTTAATTAGGTCTAACCTGCTTTTTTTAACTTAAATCCATTAGATTATTGCACATTTACATTTGGATTTTGATTTTGCTAACATTGTGGGCCTAACAAGTTGTGTTTGTAGGTGCTCTCCTTTGCTTAAAAATTGCTAAAAACGCATGTCAAAGAGGGCTACTAATAGTTTTTGCAGGGCTGCCCAAGCATAAAAACAAATTTTTTTTTTTTTTCCATTTCTTGCTTGTTGTTGTTTTCCTTTCATTTGTGGCATTTACTAATTGTATTAGGAATCTTAATACCTTGTGAAAGGGATTTTGAGGTGGTAGGAGAAGTATGCTCTTCACCTTTAGGTGAATCAGAAAATCTTGACCCATCTTAAGGTTTTGGAAGCAAGGGGGTAATTGATTTCTTTGTTTGGTGTGTTTGGGAAAAATTCTTGAGATAGGGGAGTATGCTCTTCACCCTTGTGGTGAATCAAAAACCTTGAACCTCAAGTGTTGATCCATTTTGTTTAGTTTAGGAATCCTTTAGAGGGCCTGCTCTTGAGCAATCAAGAGGAACGACTCAAGTGGGGACAACCTTGTCATCATTCTCCTTGGTGGCAAGTGATTCCAACTCACTATAATCTCAAGGACACCAAAAACCTTGATAGACATAACACTTGTCTTCGTTTAATGTGAGTAGCTCATGGGATTGCGACCATGAGGAAAACATTGAACAAGAATGCTTAAGGTACTCTTGAGGCCGCGAGGTCCTAGTCCTTTATGAGGAGCAAGAGGGGTGTTGTGAACGGAAATCCTTATTAAGAACCATTAGATAGAAGCCACCCTCTTTTAGCCGCTTATCTTCTTAGTGCAAGGATTGATCCAAGTGGTTTACCCGGATAACCTTAAGATACTCACCATATGTGTCCCTTTGGTTGTGTCATTTTGACATTTCCATGACAAAGCCAATATCTCTTGTGGGCAACCACTTGGTGTGAGGCAAGGGGGCATCAAGTTGTGGGCTAAGTTGATAAGTATTGAGCCTTGTCTTGTAGGTAGTAATTGCTTGAATTGTCTTCGATTGTGTGATACCAGTGTAAACGTTCTCAACATACAAACAATCGGTAGCATTCATAGGGTGCTTTTTCAATTTTGATATCACAAGTGTTTGTCTTGGCAAGGTTGCTTTTGCCCTTGTTTCAAGTGCTTGAAGACATGTTTGATCCTTTGCTGTTTGCAAACCTGTCCAAGTGCTGTTGAATTTGTGACTGAAACCAAGAACATCAACCCTCAGACTGAAAATTTTGACCAAACAGACTCAAAAATGCAAATTTCACACAATTCTGGTCGAGAGTTGAATAATTCTGTAACAGTATCGCACCCTGTAAGGCGAAGTATCGTGCGATACTTCGCACATGCTAGAAATATCACCCCCTTTGAAGAGAAATATCGCGCGATAGTTCGCCCCTGACGGACTATCTCCTTGCCTGCCTGGAGTATATCGCCCTATAGTATTAAGAAGTATCGCCTGTCTTAGGGCGAAGTATCGCGCGGGTAGAGGTTTATCGCCCCAGTAGCCTGGAGTATATCGCCTGGTTCATTTTTGTCGTGCTTAAATTTTGGTCAGTTTCAGTTGCTGTCAATTAGGCCAGGTCTTAGAACAGGCTTCTCACCCCGACGTTTGAGATCTGTCTTGACTCCAAATCTCTGGTTCTTAGTTCTCCGGGATAGCATCATTTGATTTACAAAGTCACTTTGGAATAATTGTCAAGTTAAAAAGCTATTCTTGGTGCCAAGGTTCATCTTTAAAATTGTTAGCTATATTCTGGGAAAATTTCAGTTCTCTTATTGTCCAAATCGCTTTCATTTTCAATTATCTTTTGGCCTAGTCCAACCTCCTGATTCAAAAGTGCAAGGGTAGTCACCCTTTGATTTGAGGCACCTCTTTGACAGTGTTGGTAAAGCCCCCTTTCTTTTCTTTTTTTCATCTTTCTTTGGACAATAGAGGATTTCGATTATCCTAGTTTGGTGTGGACACTTTGAAAAGTCACCTTATCATTGAGAATATCTCTCTTTCATGTCAGTTACGACAAGGTACCAAGTTAATCAAGGGAAGCGACCCCCTGTTGCCTTTAGCCAGTTACCACCTATCAAGACCCGTCGACAACCTAAGGGAAAAGGACCCCTTTTTGACCAATCTCCTAAGAGTGAATCCGAGGTTTGTTTCAATCCGGGAGCTAACCCTAGTGAAGTGAGCACCTCTTTCATACCACTTTCATCAAGCATGGACATGAGTTACACTTTCACCCGACAACAAAGAGAAGCCATGAATCAAACTCTCGAGGATATCTTTCAACGACACAGAGGAGAGTATGGTGGTTCTTCTCATGCCAGTCCACCCGGGTCACCTCCTAACAACGCGAGGTATTTTGATGCTCAACAACGAGCTGAAAGACAGCATAAGTCAGCCCACTCAGATTCAGGGTCACAACACGAAGACCAGAACAACGAATCTAGTGATCACCACATCAACGCAGCTAATGCAATAAAGCATTCAAGACAAACCTCCCCACTTAAGGACACTTCTCGATATGCAAATACAAGATTAAGAAGCATTGAGAGAGAGAAGCAAGCCTACTTAGATGAACAGGCTGCAAAAAAGGAAAAATTCCGACAACTAGAGGAAGAGGAACGGGCATTGTTGGATATACAGAAAAGAGTCGCCCAAGAAGAAGAAGATAGACTCTATGCACAACAACTCCAAAATTGATCTAACAGGAGGGGAGCCAATAGTGGGACCAACTCGCCCCCATCTACCCCTTCCCCTAGCCCTCGAAGAAGATCAAAGACACCCTCACGATCCCCAAGTCCTAGAGGAAGAAGGACTTCAAGATATGACCATCATAGGAGACAATCGTCTCATAGACATTCAAAGCAACCCTCCCAACGAGCACATCATGGCTCACAACATGGAGGCAGTTATGCTAAATCTGATCATATGGACTTCATGACTATGCAACAAGAACCATCCTTTCAAGCCTATGTGGAGCAATACGTGGAACAAAACAAAGACCAATTTTTGGAAAGTCTTATCAACAAAGGCGCTAAAGTTCCATATAACTTTGATGTT
Source organism: Chamaecyparis obtusa (assembly GCA_027943335.1). Lineage (NCBI taxonomy): Eukaryota > Viridiplantae > Streptophyta > Pinopsida > Cupressales > Cupressaceae > Chamaecyparis > Chamaecyparis obtusa. Next base: position 2,054,828 of record BSBK01002406.1, read on the forward strand.
CACCAAAAAATCAAGAAACAGAATCCTTCAACTGATGAGTTAATCTTACAAATGCAAAAGGATATAGACAGAATGAAGGCTCCCAAGAGTACATTTCATTTGGACTCCATATGTCCTAATCCCATTGACAAAAGTGTGGTGATGGTAGAATTTCCTAAGAAAGTTGAATTCCCAACATACGAAAAATATGATGGCACGGGTGACCCTCATGACCATGTTCGACAATTCTACATAATGAGCTTTTCCTTTCACCACGAAGACTCCTACTTGCTGAGATTATTCCCAAGGAGTTTAAAAGGTCAAGCCATGGAGTGGTTCACCAACCTTTCCCCTCCAGTAAAGACATTTAGAGAACTTGTCCAAAGATTTGTACAACATTTTGCTTACAATTTATCTAGGTCGGTCACCATGCTTGATTTGTGTAAACTTAAGCAAAATCAAGGGGAATCTTTTGTCACCTTTTTGCAACGATGGAGGCGATTGTGTTCGAAATACCCAAGGACAATCCCTGAAGAAGAGAGAATTGATATCATTATGAACAACCTAATACCAGAACTCAAGTATGAAGTCAAGAAGATTCCATTTAATTCTTTTGATATTATGGTAGAGGTGGCATGTCGCATTGAGGATGTCCTAAAAGAACAAGGAATTTTGGTTAAACCAACAAATAACAACAATAGCCAAAATAACAATACTAATGGTAACAAGGACAAAAAGAACTCTTATTGGAACAAAAACAAGCAAGTCGTCAACGACGGAGTTGTTGATTCATCTCAGGTCAAAAATGAAGGAGTTCTTAATCTCTCTCATGCAGTTCAAGCTATGAAGTTGCAAACATCATCAACGCAACAAGACAGACCTCAGTATCAAAAGAGATCTAAAACGGAGAAAAGACAATTCACTAAATTGGGAGAATCCTATGCAGATGTTTTTAAGACACTAGTTGCTCATAATCTGGCGCACCCACAGGATCCTACAAAACATCGAATACCAGATCCTTTACCTCATTGGTGGGATGCTAAGGCTTTTTGTGTTTTCCATAATGGGATTGGACACGACATAGAAAATTGTTTCAAACTCAAGCATCTTGTCCAAGACCTTATTGAGAAAGGACAATTACAAGTGGATGGGTTAACTACTAATGCAGACCATAAAGCCTTTAAAGAGCCCTTGCCTAAATATGAAAAAGGAGAGAATTCTAGTAAGAATGGCAAGGCGGCTATTAACTATACATACACACACGCTGATAATGTGATTAACATGCTTGAAGTGGCTGACGATAATATCAACATGGTGAGAAAGAAAGATCCTTATGGACATAATGTGGACTCAATTCCTATGACTAATGAAAGACCCGCTGTGGTGATAAGAGGTCCTCACACACAAGGAATGCCCCGGTCCCTCAATGTTGTCACTAGGGGTCAGGCTCAAGCACCCATTATCATCAAAGGTCCTAGCACTAGCAAGTCTAAACAACCCATGTCCAAAGGTGCTCCTCCAAAACCCGTCGTTGGTCCTGATTCCAATTATAACCTTATTGACCAACTACAACGAACACCCGCTCAGATATCCATTTTTGAGCTTTTAGAATTATCTCCTAAGCACAAGCGCGTCCTCGAGGATGCCTTGCGAGCAGCCAATGTCCCTAATAACTTAGATATCGACCAATTCCAAAACATGGTCAACCATTTGGCTAGCCCTCATTTCCTCACCTTCTCAGAAGAAGATGACAAATCCATTAGTCACCCACATAATTTGGCCTTACACATCGAGGTCATGATTCATAAAACCCGTGTTAGGCGTGTACTGATAGATGGGGGTGCGGGGCTCAATATTTGTACTCTGAGTTTGTTGCTAGCTCTAGGGTATTCTGAGAACGTCATTGACACAAAGAAAAGAATCACAATCAAAGCATATGATGAAGCAGAAAGAAGTTCTAAGGGATTGGCTGTTTTGCCTATTCGTATTGGTCCTGTAGAAAGAGACATATTGTTCCAAATTGTTGATGTTGGACCTCTCGCCTACAACATTTTGCTAGGTAGGCCATGGATTCATGAAATGCAGGCAGTCCCATCGACATATCACCAGTGTGTTAAGTTCCCCCATAATGGTGTAGAAATTTGCATCCCGGGAGACAGTGCTCTATCAGTTAATAACATTTCCGCGGGATCACATGTACCTTTGAATAGAGAATCTGACAGTCCTAGTAGTTCACTTGAACAATGCAAGCAGAAATTCAAGACCATGGACCTTGGGATGGGAGATTATAAGATGGATTCTTTTACAAAAATGCCAATCTCTCCTAGGTCTTATGGGAGACCCTCCCCAAATGTGAAACCTTCATCATCAGCAATGACGTTATTTGGGAAATTTGTTGAATCTTCGGTCCCCATTCAAGAAGAGAAAGAGGAAGTTGCTGTAAGGAACTGGATATATCACGAAGAGAAATACAAACATAATGAGAATTTTGCTCTTTCACCTGAAACTTATGGGAAAGGATATACACTGGTTAAAAATATGGGATATCCGGGATTTGGTCCACTTAGTCATAGGCTGGACGCTAAAGCTGAGCCTCTTGATCATGCTCTTTTTGGACGCAAAAATAAGTCCACGATTGGCTTAGGTTTTGACAATAAGAAGCAGAAAGGTATCCCTGTCCCAGCTGCAACGGACAGTGATAGTGATGTAGATTATACACCCGATCTCTCCAACCAACAAGATGTGTCTGATGATTGGGTGCCCTCAACGAATCTCCTTTGGGGAGATTCCACAGATTTGATGCTTAATAATCCTACTATCCCAGCTGCGACGGATAGTGATTGTGTGACTTCTAGATCGACAAAGGAAAGTGTTACTGTCCTAGCTGCGACGGATAGTACCAATACTAGCACTAGAGAGGGGGAAACCCTTCCTAACCTTGAGGCTTCTACATCACGAGGCCTAAATGATGACTCAGAGACAGACTCCCATGAATATGAATGGGATTCGCTTTCAGATGCAACAATTGATCTAGATGTGGATATTATTCATGCCTATAGTACCCAACCCGATGCAACTAACGATCCTAGTGTCAGACTAGAGGATTGCCCTCCTCAAATCACCTTAGTAGACGACGCTTCGTTTGATAGGGTGAGCCCCAATCCAGGTATCTTAGGAGAAGACTTGATGAGCTCCGATTATATGGTCACCAGAGATGACACCTTTCACATTCACAACATCAAACCTACCATTGATTTGCCCCTTGTCCACTTTGACCTGATCGACTGGCCCCAGCGCCACCACGAGCCCACATTCCTCACATTTCGCAACGATTACGAAATTGCTTGCTATCTAAATGCTCTCGAACCCGTGGCTTCTTCCACCAGTGAACCAACAACCAGCATGACGGAGCCTGATATTAAGTACCTCAGTCTCAAAACAAAAGAGAAAAAGAAAAATAGGTCTGATGGCGAAAACCACTTTGTGGCGGTGTCAGAACCAAAAATAGTAAAAAGAAATGACGCATCCAAAGGTGAAAACCTCTTTGAGGCACCTAAGGATGGGGTACTTAATAACTTGCCGAGTTATTTCCAGGATAGATCATCAATATTGATTAAACCAACAAAGCCAGTCAATCTAAACACAGAAGAAAATCCCCAGATAGTCCATCTTGCTCAGTCTTTATCAGAGGAAGAGACCAAGGCATATGTACAGTTTTTACAGAAAAAGAAAATTAATTTTGCATGGACCTACTTAGACATGCCAGGGCTTGACACAAATCTCATAATGCATCACTTATCTATAGCTCCAGGAGTCAAGCCAGTCAAACAGAGACTAAGAAAAATGCATCCACATATAGCTCTACTTGTCAAAGGAGAATTAGAAAAGCTTTTGAAAGCTGGATTTATTAGAGCCATCGATTATGCAGAATGGATCTCAAACATAGTACCGGTCTCCAAACATGATGGGTCCATTCGTGTCTGCACAGATTTTAGAGATCTAAACAAAGCATGCCCAAAGGATGACTTTCCACTTCCAAACATTGACATGATAGTGGACATGACAGCGGGCTATGACATATATTCCCTAATGGATGGTTTCTCGGGGTATAATCAAATCAAAATAGCTCCTGAAGACCAAGAGAAAACAACATTCACATGTGCATGGGGAACCTACTGTTGGAACGTCATGCCATTCGGGTTAAAGAATGCAGGAGCAACCTACCAAAGAGCTATGACAACTATCTTTCATGATATGATGCACAAAAATATGGAAGATTATGTGGATGATACCCTGGAAAAATCAAGAAAAAGGGACACACACCTCAATGATCTAGAAGTAATTCTAGATCGTATGGAACAATTTCAACTCAGATTGAATCCAAAGAAGTGCACATTTGGCGTCACCTCAGGCAAACTTTTAGGATTCATAATATCAGCAAAAGGTATCGAGGTTGATCCCGAAAAGGTCCAAGCAATCCTAGATATGCCACCTCCTCGAAATATCAGCCAAATGAGAAGTCTTCAAGGACGTCTTCAATCAATTAGGAGGTTTATTTCTCGGCTTGCAGATAGAGCGCAACCCTTCAACAAGACATTGCATAAGGGTGCTTCTTGTGTTTGGAACGAAGATTGTCAAAAGAGCCTAGATCAGATCAAACAATACTTGGCTAATCCTCCGATCTTAATGCCTCCTATTCCAGGGAAACCATTGCTTCTATATATCTCAGCTACAGACACTTCCCTGGGGGCATTATTGGCTCAAATAGATGATACTAGGAAAGAACGGGCCATCTACTATATCAGCCGTACTCTAGTCTCTTATGAGATCAATTACAATAATATTGAGAAGTCTTGTCTCGCGGTGGTGTTTGCTTCTCAAAAGTTGCGCCACTACATGCTTGCTCATACCATACACTTGATTGCCAAAATTGATCCCCTTAAATACTTGCTTGGTAAGGCCGCCCTGACGGGTAGACTTGCTAAATGGATGATGGTCCTCACTGAATTTGACATAGAGTACGTTGAAAGGAAGGCAATAAAAGGGCAAGCTATTGCTGACCAATTAGCTGATTTTCCAATCCAGGATAGTATGCCAGTCCAAGTGGAATTCCCAGATGAACACATCTTATATACCACTACTCGCACTTGGACAATGTTCTTTGATGGCTCCCGCATGCAAAATGGATCAGGTGCTGGAGTGTTATTTGTTTCTCCACATGGGTACAACATTCCGAAGTCTTATAAACTATTATTCCCATGTACCAATAATATTGCAGAATATGAAGCTTTAACTAATGGCTTGAAAATGGCTATAGAATGGAATATCACAGAATTACATGTCTTTGGGGATTCTCAGCTAATCATCAACCAAGTCAATGAAGAGTATCAAACCAAGGATGACAAATTGATACCCTATAAAAAGATGGTTGATTCTTTGAAACGCTATTTCACCTTTGTGACGTTTCAACAAATCCCTAGGATAGAGAACAAAGCTGCAGACGCCATGGCCACATTGGCTTCACTTCTTCAGTTGGAGACACATGAATCCAGATTTGAATTCCTGGTGGAAGAGCTACACCATCCCATCTTTGACTCATCTGAAAGCCGTGTCATTTGTGCCATTATCACACACGAGTCCTCCCGATATGGTGCTATCTATTCATATCTTCGTGATGGCATCATCCCTGACACATTCACCCGCTCCGAACGCCGAAACCTCATCCGTAACGCCTCTCGCCACACCCTCATCTCTGGTGACTTATATAGAAGGGGTTTAGATGGGACACTCCTTAGGTGCTTGGAAAAGGAGGAATCCAACCAAGCGTTAGCTGACATCCACGAGGGCATTTGTGGTGGGCATTCTAATGGTCTTGCCATGGCCCGAAGGTTGCTTAGGGCGGGATATTATTGGCCCACAATGCAGATGGACGCAGTCACCTTTGCTAAGTAATGTGAAAAATGTCAGAAACACGGCAACCTGATTCATGCTCCGGGTAGGGAGCTGATTCCTTCTATTTCTCATTGGCCATTTCAGCGCTGGGCCTTTGATCTGGTTGGGCAAATTCACCCCAACTCATCAGGTGGACACAAGTTCATTATTACTGCCACTGACTACTTCACAAAATGGGTGGAGGCCGTACCACTTTCTGTTGCTTCAGGAAGGACCATTTCTTTGTTCATCTTGAACCATATCATTTGCCGATTTGGAGTGCCTTCTGAGATCATTACTGACAATGGAGGTCAATTTAAGAATAAAGACCTAAAGCACCTATGCAAAAAGTTTAAAATCAAGCAACATTGGTCCTCCATATATTTCCCACAAGGAAACGGACAGGCAGAAGCTTCTAACAAAACCATTCTTAAGATTCTTCATAGAACGGTACACAAGAATGGTAGGGATTGGAACTTACAAATCAATCCAGCACTATGGGCTTACCGAACAAGTATTCGCACACCTACAGGAGCCACTCCTTTCTCTCTCACCTATGGCGCTGAAGCAATATTGCCTTTAGAAGTCGAGATACCATCCCTCAGAGTCTCACTCAAAGGAGTGATTACAGATGAGGATTACCGTGCCATGAGGTTGCAGGAACTAGAACTTCTAGATGAGAAGCGTAAGGCTTCCTTTGATCATATGAGAGCGTATCAGAAACGTATGTCCAAGGCATTCAACAAGAAGGTTCGCCCTAGAGAATTTCAAATAGGTGATCTTGTTTTACGAGAAAACCCTAAGAACCAACAAAACAGAGAGCAAAAGGGCAAGTTTGAACCTAACTGGCTTGGACCATATGTCATCACAGCTGCTTTTGGTACTGGTGCGTATTTACTGTCAGATCCTGATGGAGAACAGCTCCCTGATCCCATCAACATTGTGCACCTTAAGAAGTTCTATCCTTGATGCCCGTTCTGTCTGGGGGCATCTTTTGTATATATCTTATTGGTCCTGAAAAAATTCCAAAAAAATTGATATATGATGCTGAAAAAAATCCTAAAAAGCATAAAAAGTCCTGAAAAAATACAAAAAAATCAAAATATTCAAAAAAATAGAAAAAAATAGAAAAAGTGCCTTGGTGAAAACCTAGCAATAGGCGCCTTGGTAGCAAAAATCCAAAAAAATTGAAAAAATGAAAAAGAATCCAAGTGGTGAAAACCTGGAAACAGGCGCTACTTGAGGCCTTTGCACCCCTATTTGTTAGCATGCGTCCTTGACACTTAACCACTTTCCATCCTTTGGCCTAGTCTGGAATTGGTCTTTGTCTTTGTCTAGGGGGCATAACTGTTCGCATAGGTCTTTTGGGTGCGTTTGTCTCTTGGGGCATTTCACAACAAGTGTTTTTCAACACCACCCCCAACAGTGTTTTTCAACACTACCCTTGCGTCGAGTGTTTCTTAACACTTATCAGGTGTCTTACCCAATAGTCCACAGTATGATGCGATATTTCTCATTAGCAGATATGATACTCAGAATTTGACTCTATGACCAACACACACGCACTTAAACAATCAACTCGCCTGAGATATGTTGACTTTATTTTTCTTTGTGTGCTGTCTATGAGAATTTCTTTGATGAGTGGTCTCTCCCTGAGAAGTTTTCGATGATGCATAGCTAGAAGACTGAGGGAATGAGAACATGTTTTCTTTCTTTATCTGCTTGTGGGTATATTTTGTTGATCCTAACTGTCATGAGCATTTATGCTAGTCTTACTTGACACTATGGATTGATGAGGTATTATCCTTGACTGTTTTGCGAGTACATGCTTTTAGCTATCCTGACTTTCATGTGTCTTGATACAAGCATAATCTCGCCATATCAAATTTAGGTGATCTCACTGTATTAGTAATCTTGACCTATATGTCTTTGATGCCTAGGTGAGATTTCCACATTTCTATCTGATAAAGATCATATTCATATTCACATAGTTATACTAGTGTGCATTGTATGATCTTACGACGCTACCAATAACGCTTGATGATGATAATTAGATGTCTATAAGCGTTGTGACCTTGCAAGTCAACCACTTTCATAGTAGCTTGCATTTTTAGGGTCATGTTAGTCTAATCTTGCATCTTGCACATGGAGAGAGCTCTCCTTTTCATCCTACATGGACCTGTTAGTCAACTGCGCTCACCTTCTCTTATTCTTGATCATGTCTTTCGCTCCTTGTCTTTTTCATCTCGAACCTGTTCCTGTTCATCACAAGGGGTTAATCATATCATCATATCCATATCAAAACTGTCATTTTCAAGAAACATAGGTCTATATCATACACATGAGAATTAAACATACAACTATGAGAGAGAACATACATAAGCACATACATAAGCATTTTGAGCAAAATGACAAGACAATATATATAAACTGATACATCCATCACAAGTGAGACAAATACACATGATACATCGAACATCTAGTAATCTCATAAATCAATAAATATCATGATATACAATATGAGATCCCAAAATCTGGATCAAAAGTCTCAAAATATGTCCAAAACATCTAAACCTAAGACCTAACCCTAAGACTCGCTGCCACCCTCGTGAGGAGCTCATGGTGGTGGAGGAGGCATAGCTCTCCTATCAAATGCCACGTCTGATACCCCTGCCCGCTGAGAGTATGATGGTGCTCTCTCACCCTCTAGGACGGCCTGCAGATATAATCCGTGATAGTAGGCAGCCCTCGCTGACTCCCGTCGGAGCTCCAGTGCCTCGGTCTGTGCCATCGCCTCACGACGTGCTATCTCTGCTCTGAGATCAGCTATCTGCTGATCCCGCTTTGCCCTCAGATCCAGGAGCTGCTGATCTCTCACAGCTATAGTGGTCCGCAGCTGCTGTATCTCGGTCTCCCGAGCCTGTATCTGGGCTCTCAGGTCCTCTCCCCCCGCAGGCTGCTCCTGCTGTACCTCTGCCTGCCGGCGAGCTGGTCTCGCCTCCTCCTCAGGAGTGGCTGATCTCTGTCCCCGTGACCGTTTTCGGCCACCTGATCCCGACCCCTCTCCTCTCTCCATCCTCCTCCCTCTCCCTCTCCCGCCGTCTCCTCCATCTCCTCCCTCCTCTCCTCCGTCCCCTCCGTCCCCGCCATCTCCTCCCTCTCCTCCCGGCACTGGCATCTGAGCTGTTGGTACTGTAAATCGAGGAAATGGTACCCTCTGCCGCTCTGCTCTGTAGGCTCCATCAGCCCCTGCGTCTGCCACATCTGGGAAATAATCCCAAGGCTCGCTCCTGATAGCTGCTGTCTCTGCGACAGCCTGCTGATAATCCAGCATGGGTAGCCACCCATGTCCCTCCTCATCCCTGGCTCTGGCATAAGTAGTAGTCTCTGTCGAGACTCGCTGCTGCCTCCCGAACTGCCGCCACACCCGACTGATGCAAAACCTCTCTATGATATCTACATATCGACCTACCAGTGGCCGACTGCATAGCATATAACTGAGCTCCTCATCTGCATCACTCCATCCCTCCGCATCCCTGTATGGCCTCCATGTGAATGAGGCTATCTCATCCAGAATCCGCCGATAGTAGGTCACATCCCCTAAATGGGCATGTGATATAAACCCGATGTACCTGTAAATGAATGGGTACCTCCTCTCCCTCGGTTGAACCCTGGGACGCACTACAGCAATGTGCTCCCATGCCCATACCTGTGCTAGGATGGCACCACACGCCCATGTCCGACCGTCCCTGTAGACGATCTCGTGCAGCTCATGATACATCTCTGCCAGGATCGCAGGCCCCCATGCCATCCGTCGAGGCCTGCCTACCAAGTCTACCAGTAGTCTGCCCCATCCGAGCGGGAATCCCTTCTGACTGCGATCAGTCATCAGGATCTGTGAAATAATCGATGCCACAATACATGGCACCGGATAGTTTCGGCCGAAGTCATCAAGCAGTCGCTCCCAGCTGACATGCCTGTCAAGGATGGTCACATCCTGAAACATCTCCTGAATCAACCGACGCCCCTCAGTGACGTCCTGATCATAGTACACCTGTGACAACACATAAATCATGTTAGTTTTCATCCTCTGGAAACATTACATTTTACATGACTATCTCAAAAACATGATTATACTTACAGGCTCTCCGTGGCATGGAACTCGGAGGATCCTATAGACATCCTCCAGTGTGATGGATGCCTCGCCTGTAGGAAGGTGGAAGTTGTTGTGCTCGATGTGCCATCTCTCGGCCAGCGCAGTCAACAACCCATGGTCTGCTCGGATATAGGGGTACCTCAACAGATACCGGAATCCCATAGCCCTGATATCGGCATTGCCCGGATCATCCAGATCTCGGACACACCGCAACCCAGTCACCTTCGGCGCTCTGATGATGAGCGCCGGAAAAACCTCCTGCAAGCCAAAACCAAACCCGTTGTTAGTACATATTATGATGGATGTCCAAAAAAAAAAAAAAAAAAAAAAAAAAAAAAAAACTCAGTATAAAACATCTTAAAAACGTAACATTGTCTAGACCCATGTCATTTTTGCTCAAAAAATGCATTAAATATCAAAATTTTTAGCTAGGCGATATTCTTTTTTGGAGAAGTATCGTGCGATACTTCTCCCTATAGTAGGGCGATAAACCTTATGTCGAGCGATACTTCGCCCGCTATCGAGCGATCTTTCACCCAGTATCGTGCGATACTGATGCCCAAAGCGGGCGATACTTTTGGGGCACGCGAAGTATCGTGCGATACTTCTCCCCAAAGCGCGATACTTCTAAAGTATCGCGCGATATTTCGCACAACCAAAAATTTTAAAATTTAAAATTTGAAAAAAACATGCTAAAAAAGCTATTAAATGCTAGAAATGATCAAAAAGCTCGAGTTTTTTTCGAAAACATACCGGGGCAGGATAGTGTGGTGGCCGGTTATGCAACCGGGCACGCTCGAATCGATGCCTGTGGACGGGAACTCCTGCTTGCTGAGCTATTTTCTCTCTCTAAAGCTCTGAAATTCTCAAATCACTAAAAGACAAATGATTTTTGAAAATGACATTTTGACCCCTTTTATAGCATTTTGACTTTTTGACCTAATTTTCAAAACACCTCGGAATTGCGCAAAAATTGCACCCCTAGCTAATTTCGATGTCCTGGATCCATTTTCAGACTCGAAATCAAAATCTGAGGTCATCTTCATAGTCAAAATCACGTTTCAAATTCTTTCCCCCCTTCTGCGCAGTTGGCTGATCTTTTGAGGCCTAATCTATTAATCTTTGCTGAGGCATCGTCATTCCTTCCTTTTCATGTCTCTCAATTTTCTAGTCTTTCATTCGCCTATCTCTTTTCTTCTAGCTCATCGCTGGGGCATGTTTCATTGCCTAATGGTTAACCTATTTGACCCTTACATTCGATTATGATTTGATCAACCTTATCAATTTTCTGTCTCTCCTCTACTTGATTTCGATTTCGATTCCGAGGGGGTAGTATTTGTGGGATTCTCATCCCTGATTTCCTTGATTCTCTTGATTCAGACATCTTTTGTGAGCTTTTGCTCAAAATTTGAGATTCTTATCTCCTATTTTTAGACTTGATTATTGCCTAGCAGCGACGGTGATAGTTTTGTCTAAAGCTTGATTTGCACCTAGCAGCGACGGTGTTGGTCTAAGCTTTTGTCCAGATGTGATCCCGAATCGACCTCATATCTGAGTTGTTTTGTGATCCCAAATCGATCTCACATTTCAACTTCATTCTTTGACTACATGTGTTCCCAAATCGATCACACATTAGTCAAAGAGGGGCAAATGTATACACCCTAAAATGGTCGCCTAGACTTTGGGCCCCATTTATTTGATTTATCAATCCTGAATCATTTTGATCAATAATCAATATTTTCAACAATATCAATTTCTTGATCAAGTCTTAATTTCGATCATATATTGAATTTTTATCCTTGGGCTAACCATTTATCCTAAGTCTTTATTTGATTAAAAGGAATATTTCCTCCCCTTTCAATTAAATAAAAAGCTCACCTTTTCCTCTTATCCTAAGTTGCACAAATAAAACATTATTCCTATTTTATAAAAAGGGAAAAAGGCACTTTTGTCTCACATGAGGCTCAAAAGTCAACACTTCACTCTCATTGGAGGATGTTTGTGCACATGGATTGCTCCTCTTTCAACCTCCACCGCTGATTAAGACTTTTTGCCTCTTAATCTCCATGGTCCATTTCTCCTCATTTCTTATAAAAGGAGAGCTCTCTCCTTCATTTGCATATACATATTTTATGCTATTGTTATGCTGCAGGTTTTGGAGCTCTCTTTGAAGACACTCAAGCTTTGAAGCCTTGACATTCTTAGTTGCATTTCATAATAGTTTTGCTTTCATAGTTGCATTCATGGCATTCTTAGTATAGATTTCCTTTTATGCAATCTCACATAGTCTAAATAGGAAGGATTTGTAATCCATTGCTATTTCCTTTCATAGATTAGATTTCTTTTCAAGCATTGCATTGTTATCATTTAGCTTAGCTTGCACATTCATACTAGTTGCATTTGCATTTCATTTCCATTTAGATTCTTGGAGATATTGGCATTGTTGCCCTTGTCTTCACTTGAATCTCTCATTGTATGGTTGACTAGCAAGGTCACCTTCTTGTAGCTCTAGCTGAGAGCAAAACTCATAGTCCCTTGCAACTCCATGCATAGAGAGCTATGAGCCGCTTTGTGAGGCCTCATTGTTGAGCAACCTTGCATGCAATGGTTCATAGAAGTGCATATTTTAGTGTGTACAGGTCTACCCCGAGGACATAAACAAAACACTCTTTCCACTTAGTCTACACCAAGGGCGGGAAAGAGGGACTTTGTCCACTTAGTCTACACCGAGGATGATATGACCCAAATATTGTCCACTCAGTCTACATCAAGGACCCAACACAAGATGCATCGTCTACTTGGTCTACACCAAGGGCATAAAATACATAAACATAAAGTCAAAACAAGGAAATCACTAGAGGACAAATTCACTCCAAGATACTGAAGGCATGCAAGATGAGTAAACACATAGATCAAGCCAAATAAAAAATCGTTCAATTGGCCTCTTTTCCAAGAGCATATAATCCCATATAACCCATCAAATATCTCATTATAACATGAGGAAGGCTCAAAACGCTCATAAGAAAGGAAATAGCCAATTTTTGGAAAAATCTAGCAAAGTGTGAAAATGACATGTTAACATTAAAAGGGTAAGTTCAGATTGTGATATCAATTATCCAAAACGTCCTCAATACATTTTGATTCAACAATCCTATTAAAAATTTGGAGTACTACAACCTCCAATCGATCAATCATGGAAAACATGGAGGCATACAAGTTCATGATGACATGCAAAATGAGGCAAGCTCAAAAACACCCAAAAATCAGACTTCAAATGAAGCAAAAAGATGAAAACCCATTTGCCCTTAGGAACCCAATAACACAGTTTTCCAATAATTTTTTTGATCTGGGCACTCATGGAAAATCGGGTAGCATAACACCAAGAAGACCATAGATTTCCAATTCTAAAACATCAAATACACATTTCTACCCATTCGGGCAATGAAATGCTACAAAAATGTGGGGGAATACTAATTCTCAACCCATGGTAAATATATAATTTACTTCATTTAAAAAGATGAAGCATAACAAAAGTTATGAAATGTTGTACCTCAAACCAAGAGGGAAACCACAAAAATGTTGGTAGTAAAATAAATCCGTCATGAGAATGCAAATGACTCTACAAGAAGATGGGGATTCACGACATGAATCCAATGAGTTGCTACCATTAGGATCTGACAACCAGATCAAGCCTAATAAGAAAAACAAGGATTCACTCCAAATCAATTTGGAGCAAAATCACAATTTTCACCTAATGCAAAGTGAAAAGTGGGGAAAATGAATCCCTTTTCCAAATAAAAGGCACTTTAAAAAAATAAATCACTTAAATAATTAAGTGAACTATAGACTTTCCCCAAAATCAAATAAATTAATTCTAGTAAAATAGAATTCAACTATGAAAATTAGCCAGTTTTTAAAAATATTAAGTCCACAAACACATAAAATCAACATTTAATTCTAGATCATCTGCAACAACTGCAAAAATCTAAATACATAGACACACTCATGGGTCTAACACAAAATGCATTATGAAATCCATATTTACCAACATGTACATCAATTGCAAATACTTTATTCATACAGGGACGATATTGGCTCAAACATGAAGGGCTAGTGAAACTATCCCCTATGTCGTGCTATCGGGGATATAGACATGCTCAAATCTTGTAGCTCAAGTAGAATGATGTCTGGTACCTATTTATTGAAACACACAAACATCAAGTGTAGCTGCTCACAATATAAATAGCCAAAGCACATTTAATAACAATACAATGCCTAATGGAACACTGATGCTCTAGTGACATGATCAAACATAAACAATGTCATGGAATTGGTTGTTCCATTTTCTATTCCTCAATGTGCATATCATTTAAATAAACATTATATTTAAATTACACATTTCATTTAAATATAAAGCATTAAAATAAACATTTATGACAAAATGAGCATATATTAGTGAAATGCAACAATTAGAATATCCAACAACATATAAGGCACAATATAACATGGAATCCAATATAATCATCTTGATAACATAATCAACAATCTCGAATACAAAATACACTAGATACCATCATAAGGCATCAAGCTACATCAAATAGCATCATCATGCAAATATGATTAAAGTTGTAAACATCAACATAATATAATCATTTAACATAGCTTTGATACTAGTAATGAACATAATGTACTATCATCAAATTCATCTCATCATTCAGATAATCACATAATAACACAAGATTATATCTCGGATCAAAATAACATGGAACCAAATGCAACCACAAGAGGCACTACACTGACAATGTGTCCTTCAGCCAAGTATGAAAACAATGATGCTCTTTCTAATAAGGAATGATATAAATATCAAGTGAATGTAGATCAACTACATTTGACAAAGAATTGAGAACCTCGGAAGAAAACTCAACCTCACATGAAATCTCAAGAGATGCCAAAGTATCAAATTTCCTAATAATATCATAATTGTAAGGTGTATTTGTAGACACCTAAATTGATTAATTACATTAATTAAATTTAGTTAGCCTAATCATATTTACAAGTTAAATAATTACATATTATTTAATTAATTAATGTCACCCCTTCGCTAAATTATTTAAGCTATACCCTTATTAATTAATTAATGACAAACCATAACCCATTTAATTAATTAATCCCCCCTTTTCCTATATTAAATAAAAAAATTAAAATAATTTGTCTTATTTAATTCATTTGTCCTTTCCCTCTTTGCTCCAAAAATGAATTAATTTAAATAATTAATTTAATTTTGTCACATGTCTCCTATCTTTAACCACACCCCTAACTATTCCTATAACCTAACTTACTATGATGGTTTGTCAAAATAAATTCAAACATAGAGCCATACAAAAATATAGAACTTCCAAAAAATAGTCCATGAGGCTAAAAATGACAAAAAAACTTGAATTGGGAAAAAATTAGGGGCCTGTAAGGGCATGATTGACAATGAGTTGGTGGTCTCATGAGACAAATCGAAATAGTCAATATCCAAGGTGGTCAAACACACATGAAAATGATAAATCTAAATAACCAAGGATATCAAACTTCAAGTCAACAACATAAGAATGCTTAACAAGAACATAGGTCGAAGACTGCATTACACATTTGAGAGACCCCAAAACAACATATGAGAAAAGCTCATAATACACAATTTGAGAGTTATGCAATTTAAATAGAAAAAAATGTTGTAATAGATCTAATGTGGGATTAAAAGACGCTCGATATGTTTTCCCTTGCCTTTGTTGTGAGCCTACCAACTTCTAATATGTTCACAACGAGGGTAAAACCTTAACACATTGCCAACATAATTCACTTCCTTAAAATGCCTATTACTAATGATATTTTTCCAGCCAATCAAAAACACTTGACTAGAGTAATGTTTGGAAGATTATCATAGCTACTATATTGCTACAAAAGAATAGATAATGTCGATCCAATTAATTTCCATGCAAGTCAATGAAGGAAATAAATAATGAACCAAGATAAATTCCAATGTTCCAAACATACCTAAACAATGCAAAATAGTTTGTTGGTAAAATCAAGAACACCTGTCATTGCTTGTGAAAAGAAATTGCAAGTTTCACATATATTGCTACCCTCCATTATCAATTGTTTGAAGATTGATACTAATATGGAGCACACAAATTATTGCTTTAGATTGTTGCCAATCAAGGAGATCTCATTGTCAATGCTAATTAACCTATAAGAAAATTTTTTTTCCTACCAAAGGATTTATATACACTTCAAGATAGATATTGTTGGTCAATGAAAATTGTCTGACTACCTGCAAACTCAAAAAATCAATAAGGTGAAATATAAATTTGATAAAGTTTCAAACGTGATAAAAGTTTGATGGTAGGAATGCACATATTGATGCTTTCCCAAAACTGATAAGCACATGTCTTAATGTTTTGTAGTGATCAATCAAGGCCTAGATTGATTCCATGATCTCAACAACTCAAACTTCTTAAGGAGGCTATAAAATCACTAAAGTTTTATCTTTGATACCATGTAGAAGCAATCATGAAACTAGAAGCTACAACCTTCAAGATCTCACTAGGAGATGACCAACAACAAAGACAAGAATAAAATATTGACTGTGTACCATCCTAAAAAGTTAGCACCCATAATTGGAGGCTCTAGGACCTTTTAGACCCCATTTTGGTGATTCAAGGTACAAATGACCATTTTTCTTGATCCCAACAACTTGTAATTTCTCCCTTTTCTTTCTGTCACACTCTCCTAGGTCCCAACAAACTTTGAGGCAAAATTGCCTAGACTAGGTTGGCTAGGTCGACCTAGTCCTGGAATAGGTTGGCTAAGTCGACCTTGTCCTAGGTCTTTTGCCACAAAGTTGGTTTGAGCCTGATGGTGGGGTTTTCTTCCTATTTATAGATATGTGGTTGGCCTAGCGTTAAATTGAATCCCAAAATGAGTATAAAAGGGGACTCTCTCCTCTCATTTTGACATCTCTAAATATCCAATTCATATGCAAGCAATCAATTGATGAAGTGAAAGAAATTCAGGTTCTCAAGAAATTCAAGTTGTGCAATTGAAGTGGTGGATTCAAGACTTGAGAGAAAGCACCTAATCTAGGATTTCCAAATCTCCATTTCTTCAAGATCTATTCAAGAATAGACAACCTTCTCTCATTGATGTGAATTTCTCTCTAGTGATGGCCAAGTAGAGGAATTCAAAAGAAAGAAAAAAGATCCATGCATCCATTCTTCTTCTCTCTCCTTCTCCATTGAGGTTATCAAGCATACATTCATTCAAGATCTAGGATTGGCAAGTGTAGATCTGTGCATTTGTTAAGGCATCCTTGATTCTACAATACAAGCATACATACAAGCATCTTCATGGATTTGAGTGATGTCTACATCCATTCATGAAGGTTTTCCATGCAAGGTGAATATTACATTTATCTTGTTTACATTACTTTCCTTTATATAACTTCAATTTCATTTCAAGGTTGATTCCTATATAGGGGTTTGACCAAGGCAAATCCCTTTCCACAACCTTTTCCCCTTCTTTTCTATGTGTGAGAACAATTTCAAGAGTTACAAATATGGATTCAGGAGTCTTAGAACCAATTGCAGATTGTCAAAAATTTTCATTAGATTTGGACCTATAAGGACTAGGTCAACTTTCATGACCTTGTCCAGAATGAGGTCAACTTTTAAGTCCTTGTCCTCCACTTTGTTGCTGAAATCTACATAGTGGACAATTACAAATATCAGAGTCCCAGATCTGGAGTTACACTTGATTTTGACATCCTGACAACAGTCAAATTCAGATCTGAAGGTCATTTTTCCTCTTCTCTCTTCAAGGTGAGTTTATTCCTCCTATTTTTTCTCTTGCACTTATTTTTATAGATCAAATTTGATATCATACATTGTCTTTTGTCATTTTTATACCAATTCATTTATATATCAATCAATCAATTAACAATAAAGGAATATAACCCCCATTTCCCCAAACACTCATCCTTGAATCTAGATCTTGCAAGTTGGCATCCCTTCATCCTTTTTGGGTTGTGATAATCGTATTGGTATGAGGGTGAGCCTTTTGGGGCTATTCCTAATGTTATAATAGACGATTGGTGAGTAATCTTTATTCCTAGTATCATTCACCAATTTCATATTATACAGATTGATTGAGCAATTGATGTTATAATGTCTACAATAGCTTGCTTATATAGGCACGATAAGAATGAAAGGAGGACATCGAATGAGACATATATCCCAATCATGTGTGTAGGAGTAGGTAAGGTAGGTAAATTCAACTACCTTGGTGCAAATAATAATGCAACCTAGGAAATAAAAAAATTAAAACTAATATACCTAAGTGGAACTTAAGCAAGAAGGGTAAATAATATTTTAGTCTAATAGTCAATATCAACCAACATTCATGCATAAGTAGTATGGAAATAATCTTAAGAACCCTTATCAAACCCCAAAAATTTATCCAATGATTTTCCAATGGGTTTAAAGAAAATATCAAACCTAAGCTATAGAGAAAGATTCAAAAGTCTTATCAAAATTGGAATTGTAGAGAAAAAAATAGAGTTGAATTGGAGGGGTGTTAAGGTTTCAACATTAGCAAATGTTGATTACATTCCCACTGGAAAACACACAAAACAATGCAACAATCTAGAAAATTATAAAAAATCATAACAAAAAATCCTCATGCCTAGGGATATATTTGTGAATCCCCCACACGATTAAGACACCATGTCTCTATGATCCATCTATGAAGCTCTTCCAAACTTGACCAAAGCCCTCTAAATATAGCTATCAAACCATTCTGAGCGAAGAATGTAACTTCTTTATTACCTCTTGAATATATCTTTCCCTCCCACCACTCATTGAGAGCTTTTGGAAAGTTAGATTGTCTAAGAAGAATGAGAGAAATTAGAGCCTGAAGCGATAGGGAATCTAAAGCTTGCCTGCTTCACCTAAGAACTAGAACCATATTACCTTTCGAGGGTTGATCACCCTTTGGAAAAAGCAAAAATTTTATGTGGATTGTGTCCATTGTCTTGGGCACAAGGGGAGGTGATTACTAATGTCCTAATTTCATACCCTATCTCCCACCAAAATATGAGTTAGCCATGCAAGATCTACCGAAGCTCTATTTTGGGAAGCGATTCTTCCCTGATGCAAGAATCCTAGCATCCAAGTGCCATCACTCTGAAAATTTAAGCCCTGGTTTACTCCCATGAACAAAAATCAATGCCCTCATTTCAAATAGATATAGTAACAACAACATCTTTTAGTGCATATTGACAATATGTTGATAATAATAAATATATATTATTATATTTTTTTATACATTTTAATTATGAGATGACAGATTAATTTTTTTTAAATATCATATATTAATATTTTGAGATGTAAATGGTTGTCAAATTTAAGATAAAAAATAAGAGTTTTTGTTAATACACACATCATTACATTCTACCCCTTGCTACTAGAATGCCTCTTGACATTAATTACTTTGTAACAAATAAAATTATTTGTATATAAATGACTTGAACCAAATACTAAAAGAAACATATTATTTTAAACTTGACTAAAACAAATTCAATAGTTAAACAAAATGCACCTTTTCTATACTACAATTATATATTCATTTATTAATAATAATTTTTAATTATTTAGTTTTAAATCAAGATTCAAGATGATTATTTAAACAAGTGCCATGCAGTGGCTAGTACTTTCCTTTAGTTGTAGTTTTACTTGTATTAGCATAAAATTTTCAAAAATTTAAACTAAATAATTATTTAAATTTATTTAATATATTATTAGGTTAGGTTAAATATTTAGTTTATAGTTATGTTCAATTAGAAATATAATTAATTCAAACTTTAATCTATATGTAAAATATTTTTTTAACCTTTTTAGTTTTGTCAGAATTGTAATTTTAATATTAAATGTCTATCTAATTCAAATTTTAATAATTTTTTTTGATGAATAGAGGCCTTCACTATTAATAAGAAATATTAAAGTACAATATTCACAAAAAAAGGGGCCAAGGGAATGAATCACCCCGCAAGTTCACACGGCACTAAGGCTAGAAACAAACAAGTATTCATAAAAAAAAACTATAAAACTAGAAACCCTCAAGCTGCAAGAGCAGTAGTAGAAGAGGGAGGAGGATCTTTGTCATCCGGATTGCCCCAGACATTGGGCAGAGGAGCTTGATCAAGGATGGCCCAGCCATCTTCAGGATCCTTCTCAACTTCTCCTTCCTCCCGCTTGGGTGAAATAGCCAGCTCCAGGCGAGGGAACTTTCCTTGATTAACAGGGGCATAGGCCGAAGGCAGAGCAAAAGCAGCAGCAGTGGAAGCAAGCACAGGAGGCCACCCAGACCTCACATCCCTTCGAAGAGGAGGTGAGGCGAAATGATGACGCCACTGTCACGGAGTCCTGGAGTGTCTGGCAGAGGAACTCCGACTACGACGTTGGCCCCGGGGCGGCATACAGTCAGCTGAGAGAGAATCTAGAGGAACCCGGGCAATAGTGCAAGGGGCATTGCCCTAGTGTTGGAGCAACTCCTATAAGTGGGCAACCTCCAGGGCCACCTTGTCAGCTTGCACCTGGATCTGCATCATAACATTGTTACAAATACAAGCTTTATCAAAAAGAGAAACATGATTATCCTGGCAACTGTGAGAAAAAAGCACAGTGTTTCTATCTTTCCATAGAGTAAACAAAATTTCCAGCCGAAAAGAGTGTCATATTTGGGTGAACTGGGAAGGCATTCTGGGAGAGTCACTGAGAAGAATCATGTGCCAAGAAAAGGGCTCAGGCCTAAAGGGAGCAAAAAATTCATGAATCCAACTCCACTAATTTTGAGTATGATGACAAAACTAGAAAATATGCATGAGCGTCTCAGAGTGACCACAAAAGGGGCATTTAGGGTCAGGAACCCCCATATGCCTGAGCCTAGCTCCCAAGGGCAAGCCCTGGTACAACAAACACTAGGCAAAATGAGCAATTTTAGGCTCAGTAACAACATTCCAAATGATGTGGAATCTCCACCCCCAGCTCTTCTAAGAAGAGGAAAGGTGCCAGCAGTGATTGAGAGAGTCAATCATGGGTAAATGGGGCATAAGCCAAGAATACCCAAGCTTGGGCTTGTAGCTAGTGAATGGAGTGGCAGGATACCACTTCCAGTCTTTCCACCATGGTCTGACAGACTGAATTCCCAACTTGTGCAAGAGGTGAGGCGGAATGGCAGAAACCAGCAAGTTGAAAGTCTGATGATTTGGGCGGATGAGCCGGAATTGAACACAGAGATCATCCTAGGATTAGAGACTCATGGTGGCTCTGGAGAAGATATCCTTAGGGGTTTGAATGCCACGCTTATGAAACTGAAGAGCACTAACCCCTTGAATTCTAGCAAGAGGAATCCCTTGCTGGGCAAAAAGAGGAGACCACCAAATGTTCTGCTAGTTGAAAGAAAGACCATCTCAAAATCCATTCCCAGCCCACCGAAGCCAAGGCTTGACAGACTCCCAAGCTTTCCAAATACTTTTGGTGATAAAAGTACCCTGGATCTGGACAGGCTCCCTCATAACCAGCAGGGTTTGAAAGCCAATCCCCTTCTAGGCCGGCTTGTGAAGAGGAAATCTTGAAGAAATGCAGTGACGAAGCAGAATTTTCCAGGATTCCTCACCAGTGAGGCACCGCACAACCCACTTGGCACAAAGGGCATGCCCTTGCTTCTAGGTATCAATTAATCCAAGCCCGCCAGAGGACTTTAGAAGACAACAAAAGTCCTAGGCAACTCTGTGAAAGCCCTGGTGATCAATGCCAGAGGGCCAGAGAAAATCCTGAAGAAGTTTCTCGAGCCGTTTGTAAGAAGCTTTGGAAGGGGCCCAACATGAAGAGTAGTAAACATGCGTAGTGACCAAAACTTTGGAGCAGACCTGGAATTTTCCTACGAGGGAGAGTGGCTTCGTGATCCAGTAAGTAAGTTTTTTTTCAATTTTAGTAAGCACTGCATTCCATAGATCAGTAGGATTGCCTTGAAAAGCAAAGGGGATACCCAAGAGCCGGAATATCTCCCTATGTTGAATTCTTGTCTAGCCAAACTGAGAGAGCTAGGGAGGTTCAGGAAGAACCGACTGTCTATAATAGAGGGTTTTATGCCATTGGATGGCTGAGCCAGAAGCCAAGAAAAAAGTGTCTAAACACTGCAAGGCTGCCTTGATATTCTCTTCATCCTCCGCCAGAGTGAGGAAAGAATCATCAGCGAAATGGCCATTAACAAGCTATTGAGAGGATTCCAGCAAGGAGATTCCCCTAACAGTTCCCATGGAAATGGAGTGAGCTAGCAGATAGCCAAACCCTTCGACCGCTAGCACGTAAAGAATAGGAGCTAGAGGGAAACCCTACTGAATGGAACGAAAAAGCCCAAAGGTGGAGGACTGGCGGCCATTGATGGTAATGCAGGCAGAGGCATTATTGAAGAGCATCTGCACAGATTGAAGAAATCTTGGGCCGAAACATATAGCGTGAAGCATCGCAAGGATAAAATACCATTCAATACGATCATAAGCTTTAGCAAAATCAATTTTGAGAAAAAGGGCTTTCTGGTGAGACTTACGAGCCCATTCCATACCTTCCCAAACAACAATGATGTTGTCAAGAATAAATCTTGACTTAATAAACCCTGTTTGCTTAGGCCGAATAATTTGCGGAAGCATGTGTCAGATCTTGAGAGTCAGCGCTTTCGCAATGATCTTGTAGGAGACATTAAGCAAAGTGATGGGTCACCAGTTGCAAATATCTTCAGGATCCCTAGCTTTGGGAATGAACTTGATATTCCCCTGGTTGATGATATCCCCAAGAGACTGGGTTTGAAAGGCTTCTAGGTAAACCTGGTGAAGATTTAGACCAATGGCATCCCAAAGGGTTTTGTAAAACTCACAGGGAAAGCCATCACAACCAGGGGCTTTATCATCAGCCATGGCGAACACAGCTTCGCGAAGATCCTGCAAGGAAAGCAGTTGGTCACAAAAGACCTGCTGAGTAGGGGAGACACACTGAGGAACCACTGCGATGCAATCCGTGAGAGCTTTCTCATTGGTAGGGGAGCGGCCCTGAGTAGCAACGACTTGTTCATAGTGGCGAACAAATGCTTGCAAAACATCAGGAAGCTCCGTGAAAAGGGAAGGACCTTCTCAGATTCTGGTTATGCCCGTACTGGTATGGCGAGGCCGGAGGGTAGTAAAAAATTCTTTAGAGACTTGGTCTCCAACCTTTAACCAGTGTAGCCGAGCTTTGATCTAGGCTCCTCTGGCATCATCGTTATCGACCACTTGCTTTTGGTGGTGTAACTTGGCAAGATTGACCTTGATGAAGGGTGCTTCCCTTAATACCACAAACACTTAACAGAAATAGAGAAACAACAACAATAATATGCAAGAACAGAAAATTGGCTTCTTATTATCTCCACAAATGTGGAATTACAAGCTTTCAGAATTACAATATGCAAAGCCACATGGGCATTCCCTTACAATATTCTGTAGGATAAAGCCTCGAATCAATACCCAGATCTACTACCAGAACTGCCCTAGACAACACTACGGGCCTTCTTTATATAGGCAATTTTCACCGCCCGAGAAGGTTCTAGAAATTTAGCCCTTAGGGCCGACCAAACTTAGAATTATTTTATTTTACAATTTATTACATTAAAGTCGCTCAAAATGAGTTTTGAAACCCAAACAGAAATTTTGAAGAAAAATTATTTTCCGCCATTTCAAGTGACCCAACTTCCGAAGACCATAAGTCATCACCCGTTGACCCGATTGGCTATTATAACCCCATTCTGGAAATGCCACGAAGCGCTCTACATGCCTGAGAGGCACAAAGTGCCTATCCCCCAAATTTTCAACCTCATCCGGGAACTCTAAAGCCTTCAAAACTGAGTTCGAAGTTTCTGTACCCTGCTGCCAATACTGAAAATCTTCAATATCTTCAAAACTAGACCTGATCTAGCCATGAAACTTTGCTAGCAGGCTGATATGATTGAGATGAACCTCCACATGTAAAATTAGAACATTCTGAGATCGTAAGACCAGCTTACTAAAAATAGCAAGTTTCCATAAATAGCAACTCTGCACAGGATAACCCTTATTGAATACAAAAACAAAAATATTTTTGGGTGATGCAAGATTGCTCCTACACCCAGGATGCTCCTGCATCAGACCTACAACTCTGGATTGAACAGGGTCTGAGCTAAGGCTTCGGTGGCAACACACAAAGCTTTGGTATTGGCATCATGGGCTCTGTGATGACAGTTGGCCAATTGCCTGCCATAAATGCACAAGAAACGAGTCGTACACCTAATGGCATCATTCCACCATTGAATCCAACCAGTCAAGTGGGTGGGTCTAGGCTCCAGGTTCCAAACCCAATGAATGTGGACCACAGTGGAAGGATGATGGACATAAGTATTAAAGTAGAATTGCATGGTGGGAGGCCTAGCCTTAGCTGTCTGCCAAACAATATTAAAGTGGATGGGATAGTGGTCTGACAAGGTCACATCAACAAGAGGAAGGACAGGAAGGGCTTTCTTTTCGGAGAAGGAAAAAAAAGATTGAGCTGAGATCATGGCACGATCAAGCCGTTTATGAATTATGTCAAAAGAAGCCTTGAAATTAGACCAAGTGTGCCAGGCCCCCATCAGAATGGCGGTGACCCACATTAGGATCAAAAAGCCCTAATTTATTACGCATGTAGTACCAGGCTTCTCTTTCACCAGCTGTCCATCAAAATGGTACAAAACCATCCTTGTCAGCCACCATCTCCACCATATTGAAGTCCCCACAAACAAGCCAAGTTGCAGGTGGCAGAGAATCCACAAGCCAATGCCACAGGTGAGATCTTTCAATAGCATCATTGGGAGCATAAACATTAGCTATGCTGAAGGAATGATTCTCAATGATGAAAGTGGCCCAAACCACTCGTTGCATGGGATCGGAACCATGGCTAACCAATAGAGAATGCCAACGAGGAGAGAGGAGAGTAACAACTCTGCCTCGGCCAGCCTTGTGCTGGGAACAAAGAGCAAGGCTCTTAGGCCAAATAACTTTACAAGTAGCATCAAGCATGAAACCATAAATCTTAACTTCCTGGAGGCAAAAAAATCCAGATGACAAATCCGCTTACGGAAATCCCTGACAGAATATTTTCTGTGTAGGTCTGTCAACCCACGAACATTCCATGAGATGTACTTCATGGAATAATAGTGTTGTCCATTCCATCCTCATCCCCAAGGGAGTCAAAACTGTTAGACAAATATCCTAGAGTAAAACTAGACCCAGAAAATCTAGAGTAATATGACGCCGTTTGTCTTGCATGCCATTGAATTTAGCCTTGGCGCACCTAGAAGGGCTGCAAGAGCGGCGGAAAGAGCCAGAGGCAACAATTTCGGCAACCGTCAGAGGCATGCTGGCTGTAGGAGTGGAAACTTGGGTGGTGGAAACATTTTTCCCCTGCTCAACAGGGTTTGAAGCTTCGATAACAGGGGTTTGCAAAGAAACCATGTTATCAGTGGGTGGCGGATGGGAGATGGGAGCTGAAACAAGCTGCTTGTGGGGCTTGTTATGGTGACTGACAGTGACCCATTCATCTTTTTTTCCATCTTCCTTTTTGCCAGCCTCAATCGGCTATGAACTAGCATCCTTGGGAGGAGGCTTGGTATGAGGCACTGCCAAAGGGTAGTCCTTAATCTTATGCTCCGTGGATTGACACCGATAGCAAGTATTGGGGAGATTAAGATAGAGCACCTTCTGGGTGAAGGTGGTATCACCAACCAATCTCTATGGATTCTTTGAGGTCCCTAGAAAGGTCAACCTCAATACAGAGCCTCTTGTGAGGGCGCGGATTAAGAAAACGGTCATGCTCGAGACATATAACCCTACCAAGCTTTTGTGCTATGGCTTGCATGAAAGGCCAACAAGGTAAGGGAAGACCAGGGAACTCGACCCACACTAGGACCTTGAGCTTCTTGTCATCAGAGATAGAGAAGTCATGAGACCAGAACTGGAAAATTAACAGCGAGGCCCTGATATTCCAGGGACCTTTGGCAAAGATAGCATCCACATGGGATGGGTCAAAAAAGCGAAAAAGGAAAAAACCTTTGGTAAGGCTCTGAATGCCTTCTAGGTGGATTCCGTGAGGATTCCAGTTCTTCGCAACCCAGTCCTTGAGAACATGTTCAAGGGGGTTGCGACCCAAAAAATAGCCAATCAGGGTGTGCGATTCAAGCCAACTACATGCATCATTGAATTCATTAATGGGTAAAACAATATTAAGCTGGGCCATACCTCGTAGAATACTTTGGGTACAAACTTGCGGGGGCGTTTACTTGGTGGTGCCATTGCTATCCGAAACCACATCAGCACCAGCATCAATTGCTTGGTGGGAAGTGGCCGGAGCCATAAATAATAGGCTATTTCCCGCAATAACTGCGGTATGTGCGAAGGACGAAAATGTAGAGATGGAAATATTTTCATTAATTATAAAATGTATACTTTTTCTTAATAAGCAAACAAAAGACACATTGAAATAGTTATAACTAAATTAAAATTAAATATTATCTGTTATAACAATAACTATATAATAGAAATAGAAATAGAGATAAATATATATATATATATATATATATATATATAAAATTATTTATTTGTAATTTCAGTAAACAATTTATTTTATAGTTCCTTTTGCTGCACCTTTAAAATCCTGATTAGACATTAATAAAGTTATCTTATCTTATAGTACACATTATATATAAATTATTACTTTAAATTAAACCCTACTTAATCATAACATAATCATAACATAAATTAGATATTTCCTAGATAGAACTCCCATTCATATCATTGTTCTGACATTATTATCTCATTATTAAAAATCAGTGTTTCAAGTAGTCTCTGGACAATTATACTTTTGTAGAGAATATAGGTGAATGTTTAGGTTTTTTAGATGGAGAAGCCAGAAAATGTGCAGCATCTTCTGCAAGTTTTTCCTGCTCTGCACTTATCTATTTCAGCTTTTGACTTCTTGTATATTCCGAATTACTATTCAATTTTCTTTTGTTATCTCTTCATTTGAGGAAGGATAAATTGTTTAGGGTTAATATATTCCCAGGGCGAAATTGTTTGTAAACCTGTTTTGATATTGGAACGGAAGTGTCTTAGGGTTTCTACGAATGGGCAGCGATGATGACTTTGTAATCTTCTCAATGAATGCGAAAATGATCGCAGCAATAGATATCCAAGGGACTGAGTTGCCCATGCTTTAACATCCGTGTCATCTAATGCATGGAAGATCCGATACGACGATTATAGCATCCTTTCGGATTCTTAAACGAAGTAATGTGGTTTTTTAATGGCTTGTTCTTATGCAAAATTGCTTATTACCGCAAATGCAACCTTTCTCTGTTATTTTCGTTTTAGAACAGGGGCCTACTAGGAGTAGTATGCAGGACTGAACTTCAGCCTGCCTTATTGCGGCGGGATTTGAATCCGGACCATCCATTCTAAATTGTACTTTATTTGCAACACTTTGTAGCCTCGTTTAATTGCATTTTTATACAATTATTTTTGATATGTTCTTTTGGGTTTATACAACACAAGTTATTAAATGTCGTCCTGGGACAGGGTAGTGAGCAAACTTATTATGATTTGGTGATTCAAACATTGTTATCTCGGACTGAGCCATTCTGACACCGTCTTCCTGTTGCTCTTCTCTTCCTCGTTCTCTGTATCACTCCAGTTGTGTTCATTATGCTTGAATGGTACTCTTTCATAGATTTTTTCTTTAATCCAGAATGTTGCAGCTATTGCTCCTTTAAGCTTTGATTATTGAAAAATGTTCTCTCGGCTATATGGAATGCATATCTGATGCATCAGCAGTCCTCATAGGTTGGAGCTTCGATATGTGTTTTATGAATTGAATTATAATGACAATACGCTAAGACTCGCAACAATGGGAAGATATGGTCCAAACTAAGCTCCACGTCTTTAGAATGCATGTTCTCGCTATCTTCACCTAACATGTCTGTGAAATTGACAGCTTCATGTTTCCATTGTAGGTTCGTCTTGGGGATACCAATATCTACTATAAAACCATTGAGAATCAGCAGCTATAGCTTCTCCATCCTGATTACGATGCCAATTGTAGTAAGCATGTGTCTTGTTTTTTATTTCAAGAACTGCATGCCCAAAGCTTGCTTCTCTAAATTCTGAATAGTGCGGTTGTGGTTCTGTAAAACTGCAGCCCAAAACATTTGATATTTACAGGCATTAGATACATGCACCTATTTGATTTCTAATGCAAAAAAAGAACAAAAGCGAGTGAAATGATGTTCAAATTTCAACTTACTTAGCTGCAAGGCCTTCTAGATTTCCTCCATCACCAATGGTAATGTAAACAGGAGAAGATGGATCCATCACAGGTGTGCACTTCCCATTAACTACGTTGTAAGCCACATTTGATATGCGTTTCTGCAGTGACAAACTGTTTGAAATACTACTTAAGGTTAAAGAGCTTTGTTGGTTTGCTACTAATTAACACAATAGTTATCCACATGCCTAATTAACGAGATATGGGTTCCAACCTTGGATGAACTTTGTTTATAACAGATAGAATATTAAATACACAATGTTTAAGTTAATATGTAATAGAATCTTAAATTAAAAAGAACACGCACATTTTTATCTTTATAATCTTCGAAAATGATCAGAATAAGGCCGCGGTGTCTCTCAAAGATCAATCCACACTTAGGGCAGAAACAGAAACCATGTGAGGCTGGTAGTTCAATCCTAGAGCACTTCAGCATGCCAATTGAAGGATGCAGGTTTTAGTCCTAGCTCATACATGCTTTTCATCATGGTTTTATAGCAAAGCCTGATGAGTTCAAGCTGGTGATGTATTTGGAAAGCTGTTGTGGAATGCAATCAACACTCAAGGCAAAAACAAAACCTATGAGGGGTCGGTAGCTGAGAGGGCAAGGTCGGTAGCTTAGAGGTCAGGTGCCCCAGCATGCCAATGGACGGTCTTAGGTTGCTTTTAAAGTAGGAGAATAAAGTACAAACTGTTTTTTAAAAAAATAACAGTTTGGAAAGTAAAATTAAAAGTTACAAAAGTAAAACAAGTGTATTATCAAAAAAATAACTTTACAAATCAAAATACAGTAAACAACATAAATAAAAATAAGAATTTTTGTAACTTAAATAATTCTTAATAGCTCCAGACTGATATCTCTCAATTTTTTATAGATAGATGTACAAAGGTGTACAAGAAGGCTTTTCAATGACAACAACCACAGCCCATGGAGTACCTCCATGGAGTTGGAAGGATGCCGGTTTTGGCTCCAATACTTTCCCTTCAACTTGGGTGCCTAATCTTGCAAATGACGGAATACCAAGAGACACATGTTGCCTCTTCCAAGCTCCTACTTGGAGAAGCCTAAAGCTCACTCATTTGTCGACTTAAGTCATTAATTATCTCTTCCTAGGTATTCAAATGGGGTGAAACAATATTAAATAATTTTGTTCACAACCCACCTTTATTGCTGCTAGTGGAACCTATCACCCTTTATGAATGTATTACAAACAATACAAAATATTTTTTCAATTCACCCGAAGTGTCATACGACACTTTTTAAGATTGGAATTACAAGATAGATAACAACTTAATTCTAACAAAAATTTCTAAAACTGTATCTTTTATTTCTGAGAAGAGAGTTTTTTAGAAACCTAGAAATGGGGTACTAGCCAAGTGGCTATACGACAGCTTAGTGACAAATGGAGGGGCTATTGTTTTTATTTTCAGTGCACAGCTGAACCCCTGAAGTCTGCCTATTGCAAATACAGTAAAAAAATAAAATCTCTACAAGAAGAAACGAGTGGCAGTATTTTTGGCTGGAGAGTTTGTGGGGAAACGTGCTTGTTGATGCAAGTGCAATTTACAAAGCAGTTTCTTGCAAAAAGATTCTAAATTTTCCCAGTCGATAATAGTGAGAAAATTTAAAAAGACCACTTAACCATTCTTCATGCAAAATGCTTGAACATTTTTCAGAATACCTGCTAGAAATTGCAGGTAGCCTCCATCCACGGTCAACTACATTCCGGGTCCATAAAGAGGATTTTACTTGCTATTATATTACTCTTAATCTATTGAATCTTGATAACCTAGTTTAGGATTTGAGAGACATCATTCCACTTGTGTAAGGAAAATGATTGCTTGAAAAAGTAGTATGAATGTGTACTTTACAGTTAATAGAAAGGACATGAAAAATCTTGAAAATGTAATTCAATTGGAAAGTGCAAGATATTTTGAACTTACAGATCTTTCATAAGCATGAACATGGCCAGCAAAAACAATGTCAACCTTATATTTTATAAACCATGATTCATATTGTACTCTCATAGTCTCCCCTTCCATGAAGTGGTAGTTGTTGCTGTTGTACCATGGAGTATGCATGAGCACAATCAACCACGGAGTTTCCTTCCTGTCAACTTTTGGAAATTCCTTCTCAAGCCACTTATATTGGGGAGTATACTTTCCTGCACATTGGTTGAACAATTTTGTTATACCTTAGAGAGCAGATAAAATTTAAAAGAGGGTCATGTCTTTAATTCTCAGGAGAAATTAATTAACTCGTGCAATTTAAACTATAGTTCTAGATGTCTTTAAATTATTAGTCATTGTCAGAATTATAATTTTTGGCCACTGCAGTTTAGTGGCAGCCATGTAGTTGTTGGAATTTGGGCGTCTTATCAAAGGAGAATATTTACTTTGTTGCAAAGTTATCATAACGAAAAATATTATATATATTAATAAAGGAGAAGTATATACAAAATAAAACTCCATTCATCAGAGATGGGGGGCGTGCCTTTCCATTGAAAGGTTATTGGAGAATCCCACGGTCATTAATTTTTACTGCCATGATATTTAATGGTTAATATACAAAATTAACCTAAAAAGTTGCCTTTGGGAGCACTCCCAAAAGTCTCATGGTTGCAGAAGCCGATAAAACAAGAGAGCTTTTTGGTGTCTTAGACCTAGTCTTCCATCACAACCAGTCTAGGCATATGGAAGCATTTTAAAACAGAATCACTAAAATTAATAGCACAGATTAAATGCAGAACAGGCTTAGCCTTTTTGGTATTTTGCAGGGACCTGTGTTGAATGTGCATAGATTAATGGCTTCTGTAAAGGCCAACAATTTCACTGTGTCTTGAGGTTACATTTGTATGCCCATTTGAAGCCTAAGTCTAGCAAGAATGGGTCAGTTTACTTGGTGAACTGAGGTAGTTTTAACCAAGTTCATTTTAACAATCCATATGTACACTGTTGTTTTGGCATTGTAAGAAATTCAGGGAATCCTATGCGTGTTATTACTTGTTTGGTAAGCATCTACTTTATCAAACTCTTGGGAGTCAGTGTCAAGAATGCAAAATTTGGATTGGCATTAGGTGGTATGGATAATTAGCAAATACAGTGAGGCATTATTGAATGCAAAATAATGCAAATCAAGAAGCAGCGTATCACAAATGAAAGAGTTTTAAAAGATTTTTTTTTATTATCTCAGACCGCATGAGTGAAGTGGGGCAGTGTGTAAGACTTCATGAGGCCAACATTCTTGCTACATTGCATGGATGATTCTAAATTTCTCATGTTGAACTTAATTGTCATCAGTCCATTCTGTCTGTGAGTTGTCTATTCTTGCATCTGCGTAGTGTGGAACTGCAATTCTATTGTATTTGCTATATTATTTATTTTTGCTTCTACTTAGAATAGCCTACTTTAGTACAGATGTGATTAAATTTTAGTGGCTCGAATAATTTTTTTTTCTTTTATAACCAGTAAACAAAGAAGTTTCATGTAGAAAAACCTACCATAGGCTGAATATGAGGAGAGAACAATGATGTATGCTGATGCACGCTTAATTGAATACCAAAATGGAGCTGTACTGTTTGAAGCACGATATGGAACATGGTATCGGTGCTTGTATGGTTTAAAGGGCTGTGTTTCTCCCTGCATTAAAATAAGATGAAATGAAAAAAAATCCGTTTCATTAATAATGCTCTATTCATACTACTGAACTAGTATATATACACGTAATTATCAATGTTCTAACAGGATGAAGATCGCAAGGAAAATTGTGATCAGAATCTTTCTTTTCCTTGACGTTACCCAGAGAGAAGGATATAAGTTTTTCTATAACACGTGCGGAGGATAAAACTACTTTGTAAGCCCTTTGTTTGATTCTTCAATGTAGAGTAGCTAATAGCCTAATACAATTCATGCTCGATAAACTGTTTTTCTATCACATGCAACCTTTTCTCCATGGATATTAATGTGTTGCACTTTGTAGTATGTTTTTAATATTTATATATGAACGTACCCAAAACATACATAACCCCTCCAAAAAAATTTGCCTTTCTTATAGGAAAACTCCACAAGTAGTCATCAAGAAATTTTATTAGTCCTTCAATAACTAGTTCCAAGGCACATTCAATAGAGCAGGAAGTAAACTGTAAGCTTTAACATCATAGACTTAAGCACTGCCATCCTTTCAATGCAGAACTCTATTTCAGGCTTGCACTTTATGTTCTGAGTTCAGAAGTAGGGGCTTATGCCATTAGTACTCGCAATGAGCAAAAATGAGAATACCTATCCATCCTTGGAATATGCAAAATAGATGTATAGAGAGAGTGAGTGTGCGTTCAAAGTTCAAACACATAACATGCATATAATTAACAAAACAACCTATAAATTTTGTGGGGGTCATGTGTGTTTTGGGGAGCCCCATATACAATAAACATATACATATGTTAGCCTAAAACAGGAATTAATTTCAGATTTCACAAAACATGCTCCATTGGCAGGGGCAGAAAGAAAGCTCAGAATCTAAGAATGTAGAAGTTCAAACTTCATATTTACCGGATACTCAAGAACGGGAACTAAAGTTCTGAGAGGTATTTAATGCAGTAATAAATCTCAAGAAGAAATAAATGGTCTTTAGTTCATGAAGATTGTTGCTTAGTTCATGAGGTATCGGACTTTTAATGAACTTAGTGAGTTACTGAATTTGAAAAGATTGAAGGTCCATATGATTCGCAAAAAGAGATAAGTGAAGTTTTAAGCCATAATTATTTTCATGCCTACCACTCATGCGATTTAAACACCCATGAAAATTAGATGCAGTTACCAATGCTGTAGATTGCTCAGATAGAGACCAAGAGTTCAAAAAAGATCTATAAAAGCAGGGTCAAATGGCCATTGTTGGTCATTGGTGCTATGATAGCTTACATGTTTGTCATTTGGAATACATGAATGGAGAAAGAAATTCTAAGATTTGAATCTTTTCTATACTGGTGTGAGGGTATAGGTATTGATGTATGGGTAGTCAATTGGTGTGGGCATTGATGTCTTACACTATAGGAGAGCCATGGGCTTAACTCTTCATAGGTGATTCACAGGATTGCAATGTTAAGAGAAGTTTATCACTCTATAATAATGGAAAACTACAATGGGGGACTGTAATTTTTCATGGTTTGGTTTGGAATGCAAGAAGGAGACACTACTAACAGTGGTTACATAAACTAACTGAAACAATACAGAATTTCCATTTCTCTAAGGGATGGGTAGACATACATGATGTTAAAAAGTTTAGATGGGACGATATGCTTTTTAATTTTTTTTTCCAAATATTATGTAGCACCTTACATGAGAGTTTGTCATTTTGTCTTTGCATTTTGGCCGAAGAGGGAATGGTGGAAATCTTTTTTTGGAGATTTTGAAAACACATACTAAGGGGAGGTAATTGATAGCCACTCTTACCTTTGTCTTTCTTATGCTATTCAGAGGTACACACTACAACAAGAATAGGACCCTAGGGGATAACTTCAAATCTTGTCCACCGTCCTAGTGAACAAGTCGCTATTGGAACAAAAGAAAAAATTGAGTTAATGAATGCTATTCCAGGACTTGCTGCAGGTTAAGCACTCTTTTTGGAGGAGTTGTATGACGTTATATTTGGGCATATCTTCTGGGTATGCCAGGGGAGTGTGAAGGTCTAATAACCAGTCTATGAACTAAATGATATAAATAAAAAAGTGTCAAACACCCCATTTATATATTTTTTTGTGTGGAGTGAATTTGGCACGTGGTAAACTTCTTACATTCATAAATTTCTGCTTGTAGTTAACCTGATTGTTCATGCAGTATGGATTAATAGAAATACATGTTTTATGTATAGTTTCCTCTATTATTAGGTGATTAAGCAATTCAAATAACAAATCAAGATTGTAGGGAAGTATAGTAATCGCACTGATGAATTTAAATATCTATTTTTAAAAAAATTATCTGTTTATACAGGCATTGCTATTCTCTCTCTAATTTTTTGTTTCTTAAAGCTTTTTTGTGTTATTACTTATTAACTCCCGGCCTATGTTGTTGGGTTCATCATAAATTATCAGCATTGCCATATGGCAACGGATTAACATTTACATGAAGAAGTTTTAGAAAGAATTTTGGGAAGGTCTGGGGTGTTTTATTCCTAGCAACTTTGCTTCAAGAAGATGAATAGATTTTCTGGCATCATTGTTTTCACAAGAAGTCTTCTCTGTAATTTGTTCTCTCGAAGCCCTTACAATTATGTGACTTGTATAATCTGACTTTGATGTTGCCAGTAATATGCTTAAAATTTTCAGAAAAGGGCTTCTTGGTTATAAAAATAAATACTAACATGTGGAATATTATTATATTATTTTACTTCTGAAATCAGATTTTCCATTAAAAAGATCAATTATCTTAAATAACTAATATGTGGACTCTAGTTGAGAAATATAAGGGTCAGAGAAGCTAAAAAGAAAAACAACCAATTAATTATTACACCACGTTACAAAATAATTTCTCACTTATATTAGTAGTGGTTTTTGCAGTGTACACAATTTCAAGTAGCAAATTTGTGATAAAAACATTAAAAATTATCCTCAAATCAGTAATGCTTAAAGAGAAGTACACATACAATGTCAGGTTCAAAATCAAGCTCATGATTTCCTGCTGTCCATATCCAGGGTTGATAAGCTGTACTTTTTTCAACAAATCTTCCCCATGAGTCCCATCTCCTATTATCATGAAATGAATAATTGTCTGCATAGGAAAGATCTCCTACGAATAAAACTGCCTGTCCCTTAGACATCAAATAATGCTGAAGGGTCTTATTCGAGTCAAAGGATTGACCAAGATCCCCTGCATACACATTTTATCTGTAAGGTTCCACTTGCAACTATAAAAAAATTCATAGAAAATAAAAATTGTTTCTTGTGATAAGATCCTTATTAAAGAGCATAACAATTTCATAATAATTAGCTTAAAGAATAGCAGCAGGCTCCAGTATTTGACGTACAAGGGACAGGTAAGGTTTAAGTTTTATGATCTTTTTGGGTAGATTCCTACACTGAAAACTAAGGGTGCACCCTTCTTGAATGAGGTGAACATGCTTTCTACGCAATAATATCACTGATAAGGGCATTCTAAATTCTCATTGAGGTGATAATAATGAGTTAATGATCAAGCTGGTTCCTGACATTACAATCATATATGAAATAAGTAACTATTCTCACTTAAGATGAAACCTTAATAATTAATACATGAGGTCAATTGAATTTTTAGATTTTGAGTTCCTGGAAGCTTCCAACAATACCATGTTACGGCAGTTAACATACTAGTGCTTGTTTTGGAAGCATCAAACATTACCACATTATCTGTGACGCAGTTAACTTACTCATAGCATGCCTATCAGAAAGGGCTTCAAGGCTAAACTTTTCCCATGACTGGTACCAAACATAAGAGTAGGAGTCATCTGTAAAGCATTACTTAGTTATTATCATGTGTACTGAAGGCAATGGCATGGCATTGGGCATTACAATGCAATGCTAGACGGATATTTTACATTTTTACATTCCCTTGGTACTTGTTGAGGTTGCCCTCTGTGTTAAAGCTCTTCGATTCTGTGGGAAAATTTGTATTTAAGTAAAAACGCATCTTGGCTGCCAGCCATCTTCCTCAGAGTAATATTTGATTAGATATATACTTCATTAAGGAGTGGTATCACTATTTCATAGCTTTTCCATAGGTATTTTTTGATGACGGAAACTTTAAAGCATATAACATTCATTCTTCATAAACAGTTAATGAATACATTTTTTTTGTTAATGTTTTGTAACTTGTTGGGTTCACACTTACAAAAAGGTAAGCTTGCAGTCAATCTCTTAAGGAATCAGGTTAGTATCACCACTATGATGATGGAAACTTTAAAGAATAGAGTATTTTCTCTTCATAAACAGTTCATTAAGGGAAAGAATTCTGGTAATATTTCGTAACTTGTTGGGTTCACACTTACAAAAAAGGCAAGCTTGCAGTTAATCTCGTAAGAAATTAGCTTACTATCACCAAGAAGCTGTTGAACAATTATCTTTATAGCATGAAGAATTGCAAAAGATTTCTTGTGGATTCAAATTAGCTAGATAATGAAGTAAGTTGTAGATTGCCCCGCAAAGTGTAAATTGTTGTTTATGATCTTCCAATTAGACTTCAGATACTCTAAACTGCATAAGTGGATAAAAAATCACCTATTAGCAATGATCATACTTCCTATGATGGAAATTTAATCTTAAAGACTAAATATCTTTGATGTAGATGATTATCACTGAAAGAAGATGCAATAGCAATTAATGGTTGTTTATATACATAACACTAAACTTTTCTATTAGGCCAATTCTACGAGTCCCCTTTTTCCGGGCAACTAACCTATCAACATTTATAACATACTGTGAGATGATTGGAGGCAACAAGGGCCTTGATACCTTGCTACTACTTTAGATTGTGACTGTTGTAGTTGGGTATAATTTTCCTTGAAGTTCTCTGATCAATTCAAGGGTTAGATCGCAAACACACATTTTGATTCCTTATCTTGTGCCATTATTGGGTAGGTTTACTTTGTTTTCTATGTTCCACCAATTTTTCAGGATAGAGATGGTAGGGTACATGGAGGTGCATTTCTGGGATGTTTTTTTGTGGGAGGCCATTTTTTAGGGGATGCCAAGAGAACAATTGAAGATAGAGAAAACTAAAAAATATAAGGAATTTCAAATATTTATATTATAAGACATTCACAATATTAATTTATACTACATTATGAAACATTATAGCTGAATTGAGAATTTACACAAGTCAACATACAAATTAACAAGATTTCAATATCTAATCATTTGAGTTCTCATCATCGATTAACATACAACCAAATGAAAAGGCTGAAGGGTCACAACTATAAAATGTCAAAATGTGGACAACTAGATCTGTTGTTGCTATGTCTGTTCATCTTCACCTAAATCAAAATCAAAGTTTGAATTTGAGTCACTATCATCTAATGGAATTCCAACCAATCCTTTCTACGCCACATCAAATTGTGTGGCATTTTGGGAATTAGCCTTCCATCGTGCACCTAGAATTTCTCAATCTTGAAGTCCTAGAGCACAATGTATTACCACGAACTTCTCAGCTCATTGAGATTTAAGCCTATGTCCTCTTGATTGATTGAATGAAGTCTTATGTGGATCAATTCTTCTCTACAATAGTGGAACTAGCAGATTGTGAAAGAAGGCAGGGGGAAGTATCCTTGACTCTCCTCCATCGTTGCCGTGCCATGTCCACTGTCTAACAGAATTGGATTTATTTTATGTAACATGCCATGTCCACTCTCTAACAGAATTGGATTTGTTTAATGTAACCCTATTCATCCTCTTGCTAAATGTTTGATCCCAAAATTGACAAAGGCAAGTCACGGTGTTTGAAGTATAGT
The DNA here is from genome assembly GCA_027943335.1 of Chamaecyparis obtusa. Classification (NCBI taxonomy): domain Eukaryota; kingdom Viridiplantae; phylum Streptophyta; class Pinopsida; order Cupressales; family Cupressaceae; genus Chamaecyparis; species Chamaecyparis obtusa. The sequence goes on from BSBK01002406.1 coordinate 2,092,821, forward strand.
TGCCTCCTCATTGCTATATGCCTCTCTAAGGCTCTTCATGGGCCCATCTTTCACCACTTCTATCATCAAAAGCATAAATTCTGTGAGGCATTAGCACCTACCATTTGAGATGTAAAGCATAGGCTACCATATAAAATGTAGTTTTGAATCGTTTCATGACCTCATCACCATGGGCATGATAAGCTCCTATGTAATCCCAAATTAGGATCTTTGCTATGAATCGCTTACTTCATCTGCCAAAGCATGTTGTCAAACGTTTTGTAAAATTCTCCTAAGGATCTTTGCTATGAATCGCTTACTTCACTATGAATCGCTTACTTCATCTGCCAAAGCATGTTGTCAAATGTTTTGTCAAACTCTCCAAAATTAGGAGAGTTTGTATTAACATATCTAATGACCCACACAATAGGTGAGATAAGGAGAAAACGTATTTATGAACAATATTTTAAAAAAGAGTAAGATTCAAATGACAAAGTATAATACCCAAAATCTTTAGAAATTGCACGATAGTTAGTGCCCAAAATCTTTAGATGTTGCACAGTAGTTAACGTCCAAAATCTTCAGTTGCTGCACAACAGTCTTCTGTTGCTACATAATAAGTTTTTCAGATGCTGCGCAACAAGTCTTTAGTTGTTGTGCAATAGTATTTTGTTGCTACAGAACAAGTTTACAGTTGCTAAATAACATGGAAAAAATGAGCATCCTTTTAGCTCCCACCGCCCGCACCCCCCACCCCTTTCTGTTTTCTTTTTCAATTGGAATTTTTGTAGGTGGGCCAAACGGGATGGTTAGCCATCCTCAGGATGGTGAAGGAACATTTAGGTGTCTCTTGGTCATCTCGGGATGGCTAGCCATCCCCTGACGTTTCTAGTTGGCCCTTGCGTTTTTTTCAGCATAATCAGAAACGTTTACCTATTTTAGGGGATATCCCTCTTACGTTTCCTATCTGTCCCTGTGCCCACCGTGTAGGAATGGGTGAAAATTCCTAGGAGATGTCTCCTTGTGGAACAAAGCAAGTTGTTATGATTAGGCTGTAATAGTCTTGTAGTCCTCAATATGTCTTGTAAATCATATCCACAACAAGGGTATTGTACACTTTATCATGAGCATGATTTACTATGGGGCAAAATAAGACTAGCTCAAATTGTAGCAGTATAAAAGAGTTAAAGCCAAAGGTGATAGCTAAATAGGTGTTTTTACCCTCGTCAAGTTTCCATTCCAATTGGTACTGCTTATTAAAATTTCTGGTATTTCTGTACTGTGGAACAATCCAACATATATTTGAAAATACAAACATGCTTCATTGTAATACATAGGATAAAACATGCTTTCAATGCCATAATGAATTTTTGCAGAATTGCATGGAAACAGACACGACGTTGGGTATAGAATCGTTTTCATGACAATTATAAAATATTCATGTGCTCACAGTTCAATTATTTATACATTGAAGGGCATAAAACATAACAGTATAAATGTTATTTATATATGTTGTTTTTATAGTTTTGTTTATAACATTTTTATATTAAGTTTGTGTCTTTGTTGTGTGCCCGTGTGCGTGCACATTATTTTTATGTCATATATATATATATATATATATTTGTTTTTGCAAATTTTGAATGTTTTACACAAACCCTTAACTGGATACTACAGAAGATAATTGGATACGGCCCAAATATAGGCCTGCATATGGAAACGTTAGGATATTATATCCACGCTGTATCTACAGTATCTTATCCGTATTTGGCATCTGTTACACAAATATGTGTATTCAAATAGGTCAAGGGAAGTATCAAGTGACTAGAATTTTGTGATTGAATTTTACTGTCCAGATTGTGCTACGCAGTTGCCAATTTATTTTTCTCGTTACATAGACACCTCTTTTATGTTGAGGTTTTTGTAGCTGCAAGAGAGATATCTACCTAGGATGATCTTCTGTGAGTTCTCTGAGATTCATCTGTTCTTCCTTGTGTGAATATTAGGGTCTGCTGCTTCAAACTGTCTATCATGTTTGTGTTTCTCTCCCTTGAGTTCGTGCGTTGCCGTTTTGTGCTGTGCCTATTATGTTCATACATTTCCGTTTTGTGCTTTTCTTTATGGAATTTCATCTGTATCTATCGTGATCGGGCTATATCATATTTGAGGAGTATTGCACATATTATGACTTGGAACCTTGTGTGTGCTGACTTGGCACCGAGTGGATGATTTTGCATATGCTGGCAGTTTATATCGTCGGTTCATATATTGAAGTCATCGATTCATTAATTTAAGATGTCGTTTGAGTTTCTTAACTATCAATGATAAATTATGTGTAATGCTTGTTACTTTGTATTCTACGGGAAAGTCTTTTCGTATCCGATTGAGCATTGGTGGCATTTTTTTCAGGTATTGATCAATCATTATCAAGGGTGACTATTCGGGCTCTTTTGAGAGCCCTCTATATATGATGTATTTTGGTATCTTTTGTGTTTGAAGCATGGTAACAAGAATCGGAATCGGCAAGGCCGAATCGAATTGCAAATCGGTCATGAATCGGCCACGAATCGGCAAATTTAAAAAACCCTTGAGATTTAGAGATTTTAACAATTTAAAACTTATTTCATACACTCTTTATTGAATATAACTTAAACACACTATAACATCATCAAATAGAAGCTAACATACATAAACAAGGAACATAAATGATAAATCCATCACATACGTTACACGTAAAATGTAAATTGTAGCTGAAGTAAATAGACATCATAGGATCATAATGAGTCAAATCATAGAATGTATGTAAGATGAAGATCCATAAGACATCAAATCATAAATGTATGTAAGATGAAGATCCATGAAACGTATGTCTATCAATATCTGTAAACAAAATGAAAAAACAAGGCTCTAGCTCAAGCCTCATCATCATCCTCAAGCTCGGCCGTAGCCTTTGAGTATCCTGTCTGCCTTCTACAAAGGCGTCTAAGGTAGGTCCTAGAAGACTGCTGCGCCATAGCCCCCACATGTAAGATGGGCTCATGAACATCACTTGGGCATGTGTCTATGTGTGCGTCTACTAGTGCTTGAACGTGTTCTAGCTGCCTCCTTTGCCATGGCCACACCCTCAACCTCTCTATCTACCTGGTCAACCCACTCATGGTCTGCCATAGCCACCGCATGTAAGATGGGCTCACGAATAACATCACTAGGGCCTATGTCTATGCGTGTGCGTGTGCGTCTGCTAGTGCTTGAACGTTCTCTAGCCGTCTCCTTTGCCATGGCCATAGCCTCAGCCTCTCTATCTACCTGGTCAACCCACTCATGGTCTGCCTTAGTGAAGACCGGATCCATAGCCTCAATGAGCCACTCTGATTCTGGATCAATCTCCTCCAGAATGATTGGAGAAGGCAAAAAAAAAAAAAAAAAAAAGATGTGTTTTTTAAAAAATTTGACTTGACTTTTTATCAAGCTGTGCGGGCCGATTTTTTGCGATTCATGCAAGCGATTTTGGTGATTTTTTGGATGAATCACTGAATCGGCGATTCATGGCGATGAAATCATTGATCTGGGTTCAATGATTAAAAAAAAATCAAGAAGCTTGAATCGAATCGCCAAACCGGCGATTCATCCAATTTCTAGGCGATTCTCGTTACTTTGAAGCATATGTTAATATCTTTTGTAATATGTGTGATAGTTGCTTTAGAATCATTTTTGAGAGTTTGATCCGTGTATGATTGATTTATGTTTGTAAGACATTTTTTATTGTTAGAAGTATTTGCGAGATACTTGTAGTTTTGTATATCCTGTATTTCCATAGCAAGAGTGACTGAACTGTGTATAAAGCTTATTGATTGATTATTAAGAGTCAACAATCATAAGCGTGAGAGTGTTGTAATTGTTTGGAGCATACAATAAAGGGATCTATTTTTCGGGTGTGGCTGGGTTTGTCCCTCGAGTAGGAGGGTTTTCCTAGGGTAAATAATGGTGTTATCTGTTTGTATGCTTATCTGGTTTTCTGTATATTGCATTCTTATATTTTGATTAAAAAATATTAACATGGTATCAGAGCTAGGTTAGTCCTGACTCTCTCATGAGAGGGGTTGAAGATGGGTGATTGTGTTTCAAGAAGTAAAGGATTTGTATGCAATTGTGAAGTTGGCAGCCATAAATTTTTTTGTGATTGTTGTTCTTCATGTCTTCTACTGACTTGCATGAGTGCAATTGGCTTCCTCTGTATGGTTGAATAATGAATGTATGTATCTAGCACCTCCAGGTCAAATGATGCGGAAAAGCCCTTAAGTAACTATGCAAGATATTATTGCTGGAAAGTTTGTTGGCTTATTGTGAGAAAGATTATACTATGAAGATGATGGATTAGGAGCACAAGGATGATGAGAGATTGCAACCTGAGCTGAGTTGGTCGCTCTTGAAGAAGTACATATTCAGATTATCTTGGGATCAGTTTATTCCAAGAGGAGGAATTAATATTCAAAGGGAGCTTGAGCGATAGATGGAAAGTATCAAATCCTTTGTAGAGGATCAACAATCTTGTGTGGTAGTGTGACTGCTAAAGCTCCTTGTTTGGTCTACATTGGAATCAACTCTTTTTGTTATGATAATCAAAGCAGTGAGAATGCAGCCCCTGTTGAGAGGGAGTCTCCACTGAGAGGGAGTCTCAACATTCGAATGATGTTTTATGTGATTTAATGAGTTCTTCTTCGTGAGGGAGAAGTTTGAGGTGAAATCCCTTGATAATGAGTTCTTCTCTGTGAGAAACGTTTGAGGTGAAATCCCTTGTACCACCCTCTGTGAGTAGGCAAGGTGGTTATGCATTCTTCTTTGGGAGAAGTTTGAGGTGAAAACCCTTGTTCCATCTTCTGGGAGTAACTATGGTGGATCCACCCTTTGGAAGTCACCATGGTGGAAGTCATGTGTGTGACTCCATGACTTAATTTTCTATTTTTCTGATTCACCCTCTAGGAATAGCTATGGTGAATATTATTATGCTGAAATAACAATTTTTATTGAGAAAATCTGCGATGAGATTTTTTACTGACATTTCTTGTTGCAGCTTCTTATGTTTGTCATGTTGAGAGATGGCAAGACATATATATAATCTCTCTCTTGCTAAGAGGGAGTGTTGAGATTTTTGTAGCTGCAAGAGAGATTATCTACTTGGGATGATCTTCCGTGAGTTCTCTGAGATTCATTTGTTCTTCCTTGTGTGAATAATTGGGTCTGCTGCTTCAAACTGTCTATCATGTTCGTGCTTCTCTTCCTTGAGTTCGTACGTTGCCGTTTTGTACTGTGCCTATTATATTCATACATTTCCGTTTTGTGCTGTCTTTATGGCATCTTAGTTGTATCTATCATGATTGCCCTATATCATATTTGAGGAGTATCGCACATATTATGACTTGGCACCTTGTGTGTGCTGACTTGGCACCAAGTGGATGATTTTGCATATGCAGTTTATCTCGTCGGTTCATATATTGAAGTCATCGATTCATTTATTTAAGATGTTTGAGTTTCTTAACTATCTACGATAAATTATGTGTAATGCCTGTTTCTTTGTATTCTACGGGAAAGTCTTTTTGTATCTGATTGAGCATCGGTGGCAGTTTTTTCGGGTATTGATCAATCATTATCAAGGGTGACTATTCGGGCTCTTTTGAGAGCTCTCTGCATATGCTGTATTTTTGGTATCTTCCATGTCTGAAGCATATGTGAATATCTTTTCTAATATGTGTGAGAGTTGTTGTAGAATCATTCTTGAGAGTTTGATCCATGTATGATCGATTTATGTTTGTAACATTTTTTATTGTTAGAAGTATCTGCGAGATACTTGTAGTTTTGTATATCCTGTATTTGCATAGCAAGAGTGATTGAACAATGTATAAAGCTTATTGATTGATTATTAAGAGTCAACAATCATAAGCGTGAAAGCATTGTAATTGTTTGGAGCATACAATAAAGGGATCTATTTTTTGGGTATGGCTGGGTTTTTCCTTCGAGTAGGAGGGTTTTCCAGGGTAAATAATGGTGTCATCTGTTTGTATGCTTATTTTGTTTTCTGTAACATTTTATACATTTATTATTTAGGTAGTATATGGCTGCCCTATCTATAACAAGCTGGAGTTTATTGTTAAGAGTGTTTCATTTGAATGAGGGTGGGAAGCCAAATCAAAACTAAATAGAATAGGAAGCATGATCTAACCAGCTAAAATTTAATAAGTTGGATATAGCAACAAAAAGTTGTTTTGGATCCAAACTAACACAAATTAGAATAGTGCCAAGCTAACTTACCAATGACACCAAAAGTATATGGGGCATCAGGGCCGGGTCTTGGAGGAGTTGAGAATGAAAATTCACGTGTTGTGTGTCCTCCAATCTTGTAAAAATATGTTGTGTCAAACTGCAATAAGAAGTAATGAAGAAACATTCAAAATATTGCTTTGCACTGAAAAATGAATTCTTGAAGACAAGTACATTACTAGAACCTGCCTCTGAAAAAAAATGAATGCAAGTTTCCGGGCACAATTATAAAGTTGAAGGCACCAAAGTCATGATGACAACTCGACTTGAGATTTTAGCTCAGATTCAATATCAACGCTTGATTTCTTTACATATAGAATATACAGATCTGTTTGAAAGATGTTTTAATAATTTTATAGACATTTTCTGGCCACAGCTGTCTGGTTCCTGATAAACTTCATAAAATTTAATTAAAATTCTTGTAAGCAAGCTTTCACATTGTGCATTTATGTATACTTGTGGTGGAATCCTCTGAAGAAAATTTGAGCAACTACGGTTAAGCATCTCTATATGCCAAAACCCATTAATTCATTAGTGGGATCATGCATTCACTTATCCTTTCTTGGCATGTGTGACTAGTTTGCACTATCAAAAGCCCATTTTGGTCCCAGGCCCATGAAGCATAGTGACATGAATTATCAGATTAGAAGGCAATATGTCTCAGAGGTTCTAAAATTTTTTCTTTAAAACCTTTCCGTGCTACTTGAACAAGATGCTCTAAATCTACTTTAGTCTGGCAATGTAAGTTTCTATCTGCAGAAACGAAAATCACACATTCTCCTGCGAGGGAACAGTATATTGATATATTGTGCAATAAAAGGAAATTCTCTTGGGTGTATAAGTGATACCCATACCTTTAAGCTCTTCAGTGTGCAATGATGAATATATCCCGATGTATAATTGTAGTACTTATAGGTTGTAACAGTACCATTTGCTGCATTCTTATACTTGTTCTCCTTGGTTCCATATAAAACAGTGCTTGATCCAGGTTCTGATGGTGTAACCCATGAGACAATTACAGCTTTACCAACAAGGTCTCCTTGAGTGATGTGGACCTGGAAATTAGGTTTTTAATAGATCAAAATTAAAATCATTTAACATATAATCCTAAATAGAATGATTAGAATTAGAATCTTGCATTTAATTCTTTATATACTCTCCTTCACATTTACTGGAGAATTAGCACTCGGAAACTCTCAAAATCTTTGCACAGAATGTTGGTCCCCTGTTGTTCCTAACAGAGTAAACAATGTAGATAGGGGACTTTATACAAATGTTCAAAATCAAGCATATCGTTGGGATTTGTTGTCAAAAGAAAGAGATATTGACAACGACAATATTTCTGTGTAATAGAACCAAGGGGCAGAGAAGCCTTTATAGCACCATTTATTCAAATTTTCAGAACTGTGATGGCTGTAATCAGCACAGAAATTGGGTACAAACTCTACTTCTAATGCTTCCTAAAATAGTCAAGATGAACATAGTAAGGTATGCCACGTTTATATTCCTCATATGCTGAGTACTGAATCTATGATGAAATTTTTACGGACAGAGAAATCTGAAGGACCTAGGTGAAAAATCATATATTATTTATGATTCAAAACACTTTTTTGGGGGTAATTTGACATATTGTAGATAAAGTCAAACTAATCATGATTTTGATTTGTTTCTAGATTTCTGGATTAGACTGTGTATTAGTTTTTGAATCAACGTTTCGGATCATGCTCTGTAATCGATTATCAGGATGCTAGAGAGCTAAGAGACATAAGATGATGGATCATGGAGCGTGATCTGAAACATTGATTCAAAAACTAATACACAGTCTAATCCAGAAATCTAGAAAGAAATCAAATTATGCATTGTGGAAATCTGATATCATTAACCCTGATTTTCATAAATGAGAGGATTTGCTACTATATTCTCAAAATTATATTGAACCAATATGCAGGATACGATTTTCATCTCCAGTTTCATTGGTATTACAAATCTTAAAATTGTTAAGTACATTAACAGTAATTGTAGTTCTGGTCAGAATCTAGAAACTGGAATGACAAACATGATGGCAACAACAATGTCAATACGATGGGAAATGATTTTGTTATTTTATTTGAGAGGATAAACTGTTGGGACTTGCACTAGGCAAGACTTACCCCCGGTAGGCTCTTTGTGAGCCGTTCAACGACTTCCCTGATAGACCAAGGGCCAGTTGACAGGTTTTATAGAAGTTCTTTTAGTTTTTGGAGATTCATTATTTGTGCACTTTGACAATGGATTAAACATGTTAACAGTCACATTAAGTTGACTAGTCAATGTCTTACCATGCCAAAGGGTGAGTCAACTTGCAACTAGCCATGCTACGAAAACTTTGACAGACTGAAAAATATTGTAAAATGTTCAAAATTTGACAGGCAAAAGACACAGCTTGTTCACAATACAATTTTCATTTCCATAATAGAGAAATCTAGAAATTTAGGGCTGTGTTTCTTACAACTGGACTCCAAAATTTTATAGCAACTCATTTTTAACCTGTTGAGGAGCATTGTAACCCTTAGGAACTTTGAAAACATCACTGTCCATGGGCATATCCACAGTTGCTTCAAGCCTTCTCACATATCTACTGGTAACTCCCGCTGCTACAAATGATACAACAGCATTCAAGCAAACGACTAAAACCAATAAAGTTAAAAATTTCCTCTGGGAATCCATGTTGCATTCTGATCGGTTGCCAAAAACTCTGCACATCATACATCCGGGATCTGCCCACAATTAATAACGGAAGATGACCTGTCCAGTCCCTGAAGCTCTGGCGAGGATGCCACCTAAACTGGAATATACAGTAAGTATATGCTTTCAAATACTACCTAATAATATCCTCGACTCGGAGATTGCACACAACGGGTATTCTGAGTTTGAATTTACTCATTGTTAAAACATTGACTTCTTGGAATCTAGAGATCGGACTTTTCGAAATGCTAGATTATTCTGTTCCCGTGCAGAAAAGTTTAAAGGAGCCATTGTTTTATTGAAGACAAGTTGGGCAATGTCTACAAAAGTTAAGAAGGTCAGACACGAAGGAAGCAAGTTGTGGGCTACCAATTCAGATTCATCATGTGAAAAGGCCATGCATCCAATGACTTTGTGCACAGAATGGACGAATGGATAACTATTTGCCCACATATAAATCGAGGTAAGTCACGTATACAAGACAAGGTTTCATTGTAACGTCTGTTTCGGTTTGAGCTCATTTTCTGATGATTGAGTTATGTGTGGACGGTGGAAGGGAATATCTTTGACTTGGCAATGAGATAAAAGTCTAATAAGGGCCCGTTTGGTGCATGGAATACCAAATGTCAGATATAGTCAATTTTGGAAGATGCTGCAATTCTGGAAGATACAAATTCTGAAAATGATTTCCGGAATATGCGATGACCTGTTTGGTTCACTCGGAAGATGACTAAGAAGATGCATAAGGAATTTTAATTTCTTTAAATTTGTGTGTATACATTTGTATATATACACATACATGTGTGTATATATACATATATGCACACGTGTATATATATACATACGTGTATATGTGTATACATGTGTATATGCACACATATATACACATGCACACGTGTATACACACACATACACACGTGTGTGTATACACACATACACATATACACACACATGCATTTATATACACACACGTGCATTTATATATACACACATACATGTGTGTATATACACACATATACATATATATACACATACATATATGTATATACACGTGTATATATATACACAAATATACACATGTATATATACACACACACACACACATATATATATACACACACATATGTGTATATACACATGTGTATATATATACACAAATACACACGTGTGTATATACAAATACACACGTGTGTATATACATATACACACATTTGTGTATATATACACATATACACATGTTTGTGTGTATATACACATGTATATACGCACATATGTGTATACACACATGTATAATAATACATCCTTATATATATATATATACATAAATACATACATGTGTGTATATACATATACACATATTTGTGTATATATACATAATAGCAATATAATTTACATCCTTATAGTCACGGATCCCACAAAATATTAAATTTGGTTTTATAAAAATTGGAATTAGAAATTGGAATTTCCAATTCCAACTATTTGAGTGGAAGATGAATTCCCATTTTTGGGGTAGAATTGGAATTTCCAAATTCCAATTCCAATTTTTTGGATGGACACAAACATGTAATTACATTTTCCGGAAATCTAATTCCGGAATTAGAACTCATATTCCATGCACCAAACGGGCTAAGAGACGTGTGAAATAGGATGAAAACATTATGAAGTCAAACCTTCCACCACTTACATTATGCATCTTTCAACTAGTTCCTGTTCTCTTTTGGACTCAGACTATTGTTGGAGTGTGTCTGTCACAATAAATGGGTTTCAAGTATAGTTATGAAATTTTTACACTTCATATTCTTTTGGGTTTAATCGTGTAGATTTTATTGTTGTTGATTTGAGGGTGTAGATTTCATTGTAGATTTGGTAACAATCAAATTGGAAAAATATAAATAAATTAAATGATTTTTTTTACCTGTAAGTAGTAGAAAGAGCATTATATCACAAATTAATAAAGATTACAATGACCAAAATATCTATGTGAAATGTTTCATTTCAAAAAATGAGTGTTTTCATGTGAATAGTTGTAAATAGTTCTCATATTCAACCTAAAAATATAAATAAATTAAATGATATTTTTTTTCTAGTAGTAAGTAGTAGAAAGAACATTACATCACAAATTATAAAGATTACAATGATTAAAATATCTATGTAAAATGTTTCTCTTTAAAAAAATGAGTGTTTTCATGTGAATAGTTGTAAACAGTTCTCATATTTGAGAGTCACATGAAAATTTTATAACACCTTGGTCATTTGAAAGTCTTTCATCACATTTTAAAATATATGATTCATGAATAATTTTATATAAAATCTTTTATATTTAAACATATTTATCAATTCTATCAGCATACATATTAAATATGAAAATAATATTCTTAGTAAAGAAATACAAATAATCTAGTTACACACACATCTGTGTGTGTGGAATAAATCATAATAATCTAATATGAAAGAAATAACTATTTTTATTTTATTTATTTGAAATTACGATATAAGATATAAAATAAATAAAATGATAATTAAGTTAATAATTATTAATAATAAATGACAAAATCATAAGTTTTCAAATTCACATCTAAAGCAATCTTATTAAAATCTTTTAAAAATTAAATTAACAAAGTTCTTAAATGTATGTAAAAAATAAGAACTGTTTTAAAAATTTATATTAAAATAATTTAAAAATTAGAAACAAATATATCTTATCCTTTCAAAATATTTTAAATTAATTTATATTTTTATATAATTTGTTTTTTGATCGATGAATTTGTATATATTTTATTAATAGTAGCAAAGTAAGTACATCTTTTAAAATAATTTTTTTGAAATTACGGTATACTAGAAACCCTAACCCACCTACCAAAAAACCACTATTGCAAGAGTTCATCAACCTTCTACCAACCTTATAGTCTTATTCCATTCGGCTTACAGACTAAACCTGCTTATACAGACATCTCCACAAAACTACCTTTATAGTTATGTACTCCTTGAATAGGGGCATTCAAACCATTCAACAAAAAAAGAAGAAGCCATTAGACACAAAAAACTCTGCCACAAGCAATTAACCCTACCCCTGAGTACCCTCATTCCTCCTTCCACATTTGCGCCTTACCCTACGACCATGACCCCTTCTCGGCTCTTGCCTTTGTGTGTCTGCATTGAGGGCACTGGGAATTCTTTCATCCTCAACCCTTAACACTCGCTTCAAATTTGCCTATTCTCCCAACATTTTATTTTTGTATGCATCTATGTTCTCACGACTTGGCCAATGGACAAAAGGCACAATGTCATGCATGTGTGCCTCCTATGGGTTCTCAATGGTCTCTAAAATGTTGAACCCTACACCCAATACTACCCATTTGAAAATGGATTCTAGCCCTAGCAACATATCACCCTCCACTAACTTTCTCATCACCCATTTGATTATCACTTCATCTTCTGCCAATTCTATTCTCCAAGAAAGAATCATACTCACAATATCCATATTGATGAGATATCGATGTTTGTCGATGACTAATTCCTCCCCTAAAACCTCTAAAACTGCCTTCACCACCCTCTTGCACTTGAATTACAAAAATCACTTGAGGTTCCTACTCTTCCCTCACCAAAAGAGGCTTGTTGTTGTTGTTGTGTCATGAGCAAAGTACTAAAATTAGCTTCCATGTGTTCGCCACTGCTCTGCTCAAGACACCAATCAAAACTACACTGGGTCGTATTTGCTAGCATTCCTTCTTAAAGATTCCTCACACATTTCTGCCATCCCATTGCGCATTTTCCCAATCAACCATTAATGGAAAGATCATCCTTTTCACTACACCTCATCATTCACTTATCTCATCATAATTATCATCAGTCAGATTAAGATTGCTAAAATCTTCCCCTTGCACTTCATTAATTGCTAATCTTAAAGCCCATTTCGACAATTTGTTTGCCACATCATTGCCTTCTTGTTTGGTATGTGTGGTTTTAAAATCTTTAAAATATTGTAATTCTTCTTGAATAGTATTAATGTATTTATGCAAATGCCATGCTAGCATTGAACCCACCATTATTGCTCCTACTATTATTAACAAATCACCTTCAAGATGTAACTTTTGAATCCTCTTTTTCCTACCAAACTTTATAGCTTGTAGAGTAGCTAATGATTCTGCCACATTGTTTGTTCCATCCTTAATTATTTTTGCTTCATTCTCAAGATGTTTCCTCTCCCATCCTTGGCCACACAACCTCTTTATTACATTAGCTGCATTTAGATTCATATTGCATCATGCATCTTTGCTCATGGTACGACCTCTACTTAACCTCTTTCACCCCTTCTCCCTTCCCCCTTCCCCCCTCTTTTCCCCTCACTACCTCCCCGTTTGTATCTTTTTTTGAGAAAATTCCATAAAGCTTTCTCTTTGCATTATTTTCTCGAGGGGGTACAACCTCTTACTGTCGTTGCTTTGCCACAACATCTCCCTTCGCCTGGGGCAGCTTATTTTATTTTCTTTGACGCAATGCCACTTGCGGTGTCACATCAAATAGGGGCAAAATGTAGACACCTAAAAATATTTCATATTAATTAAAATTATTTAATTATTAATCCCCAAGATATCGTAATTAATTTTAATTAGTTAATCATTTTTGTCATATTCCTCTAGCCATTTAATTATAATTATTAAGTTGGGTCCATTATCTAAAGTATTTAAATTTAATTTGAATACTCCCCTCTCTAATGTATTAAACTCATTTTAATACATGTCCCCTCATAAATCCCCTTTTAAATAAATCACTATTTATTTAAATCCCTCCACATCCTAATATTCTTCTAAGTCTGGTTTGATCTAAATCTAGTTTAAATTAATCTAAATCCCTACCTAAAGCCTATCCTACACCCATCACCTCACTCGCTAAACCTATTCTCCCACCTAATCACTCCCTTAACTTCACTTTAAAAATGATTCCTAACCTCATTAGAGCTAATGGTTTTCTCACACATGTGTGAGCAACTCTTTCCAAGGAAGCCACCAAACTTCCTTAAATGCTCCAACTCCTTACAACTTTGTCCCCCACACTCTTATCCAAAGTTTCTCACACATGTGTGAGAAACCTTGAGCCACTCAAACCTTAAATGCCCATCTTGTCTCAATTGACCTTTCAAAATAGCCCTCTCCTCTAGCCCATGTGTCTCCTATGTGGCTCCCATGTGGATGCCACATAGGTGCCACCTCATCCAAGCCCTCTCTCTCTCCCTCCAAAAATCTATAAATAGAGGCCCTTCCATGAGTGATTCACCAATTCATTTTATGAATTGTTATCATGTTAGTTTAGCTCTACAATTTCATAGCATTTTAGCATGTTAGTTTCCTTGTTCTTGCTTTCAATTCTTAGCTCACATAGCATAAACTTAATGGACAATGAATCTTAGTTTCCTTATGCATTTCTCTTTCTTTCCAATCTAAATCACATTTCATGTTTAATGGTTAAAGGATCCCAATCTTGCATATTATTTGTAGTTTAAATCTTCATCTTCATCATTTGCATCTTTCAGAATCCTTGGGGAAAAACTAGTTCTTCATACTAGTTTTTGTTCCATTTTGGGATCTTCTTGGCTTTCATTTAGTTTAAAACATTTTAGCATTGCATTGGGGATCCTCTCATTGTGTTTGGAGAGCACTTTCACATTCTCCTAAAATGAGAAAATCAAAAAGGGCTTGGGTGCTCCCGTTTTGGCTCAATCGGAGGTGGTGTGTATGAATTGCTTGTTATATGTTGCATGCATGTTTTAAGCTAACACTTTCTTGTCTATGTGTGCTCATGATAGGTTAGGTTCACCGCATCAACATTAGGATAATGCCAAGTGTTTGACGACCCTATGTAATTAGACAACTAGAGATATATAGGATAAGGTCACATGACAAATAAAGACTTCTATAAAGATTCTAGACTAATAAGTAAACTTTACATGTGAACATACATGGATAAGACATATTAGGTGAAATAGTTAGATAATGTTCCCTTTTCACTCTATAAAGGGAGAAACTAGATAGGAAATACACATTCACACCAACAATTGCTAGTTAAATTGATCTTGATCCATGTTGGAATTTGTTTCATCATGCTAAATAGACTTTGTTATTGACATAGATCAAATGATTTATGTGTGTTTGCATAAAGATAGGGGATTCTTGGATGGATTCAAGATTTGAGATGACAACAATGGATTTTCGATAGAAATCTCTTGAGTGAGCTTAATAGGTGATGAAATAGATGGTGAGAAATGTTTGGATGGTGCAAGATTAACAATTTGGTGGAAGGAAATAAATTAATGCATTGGATCTTAAGATCCTTTTCTATTAGTCCTTAGTTAAAATCCCTAAATATGACTTTATTGGATGAGTTTTGACATTGGGATGGAGTGGATTGGAAAGGTACAAATTACAATAGTTTTGTGGATAAATATTTGGAATAGGAGGTGAAGGCTAACAAAATTTCTTGGATTGGTGATGGGTATGAGTATTTAAGATTGAAGTGGATTGGAAAGATATGAATCACAAAAGATTTAGTAACAAAGGGTTGTGTAGCATTGTAAATTGTACACCTTTTCTAAGGTATCCAATATTACGCTTCCGTAGCACTCATTTTAGTGTGTTTCATTCTAGCATGCATCATATGACTTCATTATGTATTTAATTAATGATAAATTTAAATATGAGTCCTCTCTAATTCAATGTCACCAAATATCTATGAGGGCCTATGATTATAGGTGTTCCACTTTATTTATTTCATCAATTCAATCACCATTTGCATACATAGGACCTATTTTATCATGTGTGGCCTTTTGTATTTTATCTCGATATCACACCTTAATTTTGAACATATATATGGAATTCCCATACCTAATTAGACACCTAACCCAAATTTGAGCTCATTTTTGGTGGTTTAGGGAAATTGGTTGGGTCAAGGATGAGTCTAGTCGCCCATGACCCCTAAAAATGGGCCCAAATTTGAATTTGATAAATGTTGTCTATTTTTAGTAGGATTCCTAAATCCTTGTTGGCCTTCTTTGAGTTTTGCACCCAAAAAATGTTTGAGAGGTCTATAAAAGTAAAGGCATCTCTTCATTTTGGTAATGAAATAAATTGTGAAGGATTGACTCTACAATTTGAAGACATCTAATGAAGTGAAGATCTCCAAATCAAAGGAAAATCAATAAGTGAAAAAACTCTCCATCAAGTATCAACATCAACATCAATAGAGAAGCTTTTAAGGGATTTTGAAGGATAATAGGATAGTACCAACTAATGACTTGCTTGTGCACTCCCCTTGGGTTCGGTATGATTTAATGTTACTCTCAAATTTATTTCATATTTGAATTCAACCATTGCAAATTATATCATCTTATGTGCATTTGATTTCAATATCATACATGTTTTTGATCTAACATACTTGAGTAGATCTCTAATTTATTTTATATGTTTTAGCTCATAGCAATCTTAGACACACTTATATTCAAGAGCACACACAATTTCTATTTTTGACAATTTCACCAAAGTAGCAGGTTGACAAAAGAAACCCCCTATATAGCCACACACACCATTTTTATCCTTGCAAGTGCAGATATAGATTCAAGAACTAATTCTAATAGCAGAAACATACTCATGAGATCCAGACAGTCCCAGATCTACAATTTTAGGAAAAATTGCTAGGTCAGGGGAAATCCTTGGTCAGGGGTGAATCTAGTCACCCCTAAACCTCCTAGTCAACTTTGACCCCCTAGATTATGCTCATATCTAAGCCTCATATAGATATAGTTTGAAGGAAGCCAAATGAAAAAGCATATCTTTTTCTCAATTTGTTTTGTTAGTACAACGTTAAATTCAAATTACAGGTGCACAACATCATTCTTATTTCATCTTTATGCTATGTTTAAGGTTTGTGATTTAATGTTCCAAGTATCTTCCAAAATTTAGTTACAAGTTCTATATCCCCGATCTTTCATTTCTAAGAAGAAAAGGAATAAAGGCCCTAAGAGCATAGATATTGAATTAACTCCCTTGAGTAAAGGGGTTGATAAATCAATTTCATCTCTTGGTGACCTCTTGTTTCCATTGATTTAAAAAAAAAGATTCATAAGCCTACCCTTGCCCCATCCCAAGTTTTGTCCCTCACATGATGGAGTAGGAGATGAAGGATATTAGGACTTCTCATAATGATAACGGGGATGAATATTTTCCACATGGATGTGTTATAGTTTGGCATTGAGGAAAGCTTGTGATGAATGATTTTTTTCCTTTGTTAATAGTAGGGGAGGGATGGATAATAAATGATTGTTTGAGGTGATAGTTTGTAAGAAGTTTGGTTCCATTTAATATGAACACCTAGCTATGGAATTCTTGTCTTAGATTGGCATATTTACTAAGATTTATCTTTTAAGGGAAGGATCAATGGATAAGCATTTAAGATTGGTGGGGAAGTTTGTGCTAGTGAGTTCTTGGATTGGAAATAGAGATGATGGTTTGAGGTATTCATTGAAGATGTGGTTTTGGCATACAGATTGGAATTGAGGAATTCTTGGGATGGAAGATTGGTTTATATTGTCAAGGATGGGATGGAAATAAATAGTGGAAATGCACTAAGGATTAAAGGTATAGCCCATGCTAGTTAGTTCTTGGTGTTGTTTCAAGGATGAGAAATAGAAGCTTGTGGAAAATTTGCTCAAGGAAATATAGTATAAGGATTGAAGATGCTCATATTAATCCACATTACTCTTACAATTTTCACAAAGCTTATATTTTGTTTGATCAACAATGTAAGAATTTGGCTAAGGCAAAGAATGAATGCCAATATCTAGAAGCTCAAGAGATAGCACAAGAGAGGCAAAATACAATATGATCCAATGATCAAATAATGAATAATAGATTGATTGATTGAATACATACAATGTAGGAATGCCTTAATATATAGGCAATGGATGATAACTAGAAGATATGCAAGTGATAAGCTATCAACTAGACATGGTGGAATCACATGTCCACCAAAGGTGGATCTGTTAGGAATAAGGTGTCTCAACCTTGGATAATTCCTATTCTTATTATTTGTTTTGTAAATGTATTTTTTTGCAAATAATGTAATTAAGTGTGAGTGTACATGTATAGTTGGCATGTTGATGTGTCACTCCACTTGATGTGTCGGCATCTTGTGCGTAAGGAGATCATGACTGAAATGGTCATGATGGATTCCTATGACGCGTAAGAACTATTTAAGGAATGTGCTATGACAGGTGTAAGAGCATCTTATAAATTGGGCCTATTTGGGCACCCAAGAAGAAGTGGTTGGTGTGTGTAAGAGAATATGCCAAAAATAGGTTGGTATGACAGATTCTCTTACACTTCTCTTGTGACCGTTATTTTTGGTGGATTCTATGACAAGTTGTCATAGTCTATTCTAGGGATGGATGCCTATTCTTGGGATTGCATGTAACAACTGTGTACATGTGGCTTTGTGCATGGGTCTTGGTGGTTGTGCCTATTTTTGGGTCCAGAGGAGTCTATATATATATGATGTTGCTCCTATGGGAGAGATATAACAAAAATTTAAGTCTTGTTGGCTTTGTCTCTCATTTCCTGAAAGAACTTGCATTGCAAGTGTATTGTAATCTTTGTGTTGAAGATAATACATTGTGCAGGTTTTGGAGTGCTGGGGTTTTTTACCGAAAGGTTTTCCCCAGGGTATATCATTGTGTCATTCTCTATTTTTCTATATGTATGGTATGTGGTTGCAATATCTTTGTTAAAGTAGTTAACGAATCTGAAATTGTAAGGATTTATAAGAATTTGCACAATACTCTCCTATAGAGATTAGCGTAGGAAGCTATTTCCGCACCTGAGTTTCCTTACAGGATCATCCTCCATTGTACATCAAAGTATGTGAAACATGTGCAACAATGAGAGGATGATAATGTGATAAGAGCACTAAAGGTGGATCTCACACACAAAGAGGTATGTGATGGCAACTATCACACCTAAAGTGGAAATTCTCCTAACCATGTGCTAAAATAAAATGCAAACTCCTAGGTGTCACAATGACAACTAATATGCAAATGCATTATCCTAAGTAAACTTAAGTAAAGTGTAATTAGTGAATATTTAATTACACCAACAAACAAGGCTAGCATGATCATCAAACAAAATATAAGCTTTGTGAAAATTATAAGAGTAATGTGGATTAATTTGAGTATCTTCAATCCTTATACTATATTTCCTTGAGAAAATTTTCCACAAGATTTGATTTCTCATCCTTGAAACAATACCAAGAACTAACTATCATGGGCTATACCTTTAATCCTTAATGCATTTAAATTTTACAAGGGAATCGATTAAAATAATGAAAGCATGGTTAGGGATGGACAATGGGATTATTTGGATCGTTGATATATGATATAGTTGGATAAGTGGTGGTAAAATTTTAGATGCAAAGAATGGTTGTTCCTAATGTCAATAAAGTGGATTTGTTTGGGCAGGTTGAATTGATGAAAAGGGGTTTATGTCTAAACCATAGCAAGAGGTGAAGACAAACAATCAAAGATTTTTTATTTTTTATTTTTATTTTTATTTTATTTTTTTTGGGGGCGGTTGGTTTTTAGTTTAAAGTAAGATGAATCACACAAAGTAAAAGACAAAAAAAAAAATCCTAAGGTTCAAAAGGGCAAGTGTTCCCTTTCTAGATTAAGTGGGGAGGGATTTCATCCAACATTAATAGATACACAATATTAGAATTATTTAAATTAATGTGTCAATCCTTAAAAAACAAAAAATATATTATATATCAAGTGAGTGATAGATATGGAAAGCAAGGTTATGTACCACCTATGCACCCCTTACCTTGGAGTCCAAAGCCTTACCCAAAGCTAGGATATTAATAACTGGACATGTCTGCACTATACTTAGACTCTACTAGTGGTCTTCCAAAATAACATCAATCAAATCCTTCATCTATGCACCAAATACAATAAATGACATTTCTTTACAAGAAAAGTTGAATGATCCTTTTGCAAATCTATACACTTTATGGTTAGGACAATGCGACTATAGTAAAATTTTCACATGTCACATTATTCCCTTGCACACACAATATAAAAAAATAATTGTGTGTGCACTCTTTTGTCACACCCTACGAATTTTAGGAGTTTGTACTTAGCTTCAACAATAAAAATTATATTTCTTGCAATGCATTTGTATTATACATGACCTACACATATATTTGCACCAACAAGATCAACTAAGTTCCACATCTAATCCACATGATTGTACGAACCAAGTAGCACCATATATATCTATCACCTAGTACACCTATGGCCATATCAGAGCACCATTATTGCATGATACTTGTCAGCATAATGCACAAGATTTTGTTTATTATATATCACAAAATACACATCACTATACATTTTGTAAACTAGTCTACTAGCTAGGCCGAATCTATTGGCTAGTCTACCAACTAATAAGCTAATTTATATCATTCAAAATAATTTGGTTGTAAAACAACAACACTAATTTATCATCATTATAAGTAGGAGATATTTCTCACAAGTCAAATTATGATATTGCTATCAAGATTCAATTGTGTAGTTTACATGTCAAACTCATTTACCCATGTTTCATGAGTAGTGTGGTTCACAAGAACCCATCATTCATGAGAATGAATAGTCCACTTAGCACTCATTGCATATAGGTGATTCTCAAAAGGGTGAAACGTTGGGCCTTAGCTGTAGGCCACCCATTCTAGTACTACTCCAACTCAAGTGTGCTAGACCATGAAGTTTCCTCCAAGTTTAAACCCACTTATCTTACTTCCCCATTCTAAATGGCCCATTCATTCTCACGAGAGATGAATGAGTTCTTGTGAACCAATACTCATAAAACATAGGTCAATAAGCCTTTTATCGTAAATTATAGAAATCCACATGTTTGAATTACCAAAGTTACCAACCATTCAATCCAAATAAGGTCAATTGAAATGTGATACCATACTATTCTGACATAGCAATTCAAGAAATCTAATGATGGTGAAACTTTGCCATGCATAGTTGGTACTCTTCTTGTAATAATGCTAAATGTTTGGAAGCAACTTCCATCTCAATAAACTGTTGTGTATGTTGCTTCTGATCACACATTATAGCTTCTATTTTTCTCAATGATGGAAACTCCCTCTTAGAATAAAATCCCTTAATCATTGATAAATCAAAGCCATTGGCTTTCGCAATGTTAGAAGAACCTTGAAGTTCTTTCTTTTCCACCTTCACAATATTCACAATTTTATTCTTGAACCCATCAAGCATGTTCAACAACTAACTATTAAATATTCTCTAGTTCTCTTTGCACAACTAATCAAACATCTAGTGTTGATTACTCATTGCAACACATGGGCTTCCATTTGCCTCCTTATCCTTCTTTTCTCCCTCATTATCCTCAGAAGAAACCTCCTCCTCTCTCACCTTCACCTGGCTTCTCTATGTACCTATGCCTACAACCCTGTTGCACACACTTTTAGAGATATGTGAAATTCCCTCCTTTTTCTTCTTCCTCTTCATCTATTTCAAAGTGTTGTGTTGTGACAAATTCACATTGACATTTTTTGCACCTTGATCATGTCCTTCCCCTTCTTCACCATCGCTTTCATCTCCGTCTTCCTCTTCTTCTCCCTCCTGCTCCTTTAAAGCCATGTCCACATCTCCAAGTTTGTTCCTTTCACCTCTTCTCTTTCCCTAGGTCTACCACAACATTCTTCTTCTTCTCCTCCACACTTGCATTACCTCCTTTCCCTATTTTCTCAAACTTGCTTGGACATTTTATACAAACTCTTTCATGCACATTCTTAAACCCACCAAATTTTTTATCAATGTTATAGAATTTTACAATCTATGAATTTCTAATTATTGCTTCCTAGTTATTACTTCTGAATATAAATGTGTGTAATTTTTTGTATCAACATTTTGGATCACACTCTATGATCCATCATTAGATTGA
Organism: Chamaecyparis obtusa; assembly: GCA_027943335.1. Taxonomy (NCBI): domain Eukaryota; kingdom Viridiplantae; phylum Streptophyta; class Pinopsida; order Cupressales; family Cupressaceae; genus Chamaecyparis; species Chamaecyparis obtusa. The sequence goes on from BSBK01002406.1 coordinate 2,114,843, forward strand.
AAGAAAGTAAAAGGAGATAGAATAATAGATCATAGAATGTGATCTAAAATATTGATACAAAATATTACACAAATTGTATCCAAATTGTAATTATACAAATTACACAAATTATATCCAAAAACTTTTAATCCACCTTGAGACTCCTTAATTTATTATATAGTTAATCCTGATGGCAACGTCTAAATAGAAAACTAAAATGTAAACAACAAAAATAAAAATCCTAAGGTTGAAAATGGTAAGTGTTCCCTTTTTGGATTAAGCGGGGAGGGATTTCATCTAACATTAATAGAAACACAATATTAGAATTATTTAGGTTGATGTGTCAATCCTTAAAAAACAAAAAAACAAAAATTATATATCAAGTGAGTGATAGATATGGAAAGCAAGGTTATATACCACCTATGTACCCCTTACCTTGGAGTCCAAAGCCTTACCCAAAGCTAGGATATTAATAACTGGACATGTCTGCACTATAATTAGACTCTACTAGTGGTCTTCCAAAACAACATCAATCAAATCCTTCATTTGTGCACCAAATACAATGAATGACATTTCTTTATAAGAAAAGGTCAATGCTCCTTTTGCAAATCTATATGTTTTGTGGTTAGGGCAATGTGACTATAGTAGAATTTTCACATGCCACATTATTCCCTTGCACACACAATATAAAAAAATAATTGTGTGTGCACTCTTTCGTCACACCCCATCACTTATAGGAGTTTGTACTTAGCTTCAACAATAAAATTTATATTTCTTGCAATGCAATTGTATTGTGCATGACCTACACATATATATGTACCAACAAGCTCAACTAAGTTCCACATCTAATCCACATGATTGTACGAACCAAGTAGCACCATATATATCCATCACCTAGTGCACCTATGGCCATATTGGAGCACCATTATCGCATGATACTTGTTAGCATAATGCACAAGATTTTGTTTATTATATATATCACAAAATACACATCGTTATACATTTTGTAAACTAATCTACTATCTAGGTCGAATCTATTGGCTATTCTACCAACTAATAAGATAATTTATATCATTCAAACTACTTTGGTTGTAAAACATCAACTCTAATTTATCATCATAATAAGTAGGAGATATTTTTCACAAGTCAAATAATGATATTGCTATCAAGATTCAATTGTATAGTTTTTGAGTCAAACTCATTTACCCATGTTTCATGTGTTGTGTGGTTCACAAGAACCCATCTTTCATGAGAATGAATAGTCCACTTAGTGCTCATTGCATATAGGTGATGCTCAAAAGGGTGAAGAGTTGGGCCTTCCCTGGAGGCCACCCATTCTAGTACTACTCCAACTCAAGTGCGCTAGACCATGAAGTTTCCTCCAAGTTTAAACCCACTTATCTTACTTCCCCATTCTAAATGGCCCATTCATTCTCATGAGAGATGAGTACTTGTGAACCAATACTCATGAAACATAGGTCAATAAATTTGACTCATAACAATATCTTAATTATCATCATTATTCCTAAAACTAAATGCATATATCTCCCTATTTAATTACCTCTCTTTCACACAAATATGTATTAATAATTAAAAAAAAGCCTTTTATCATAAATTACACAAATCCACATATTTGAAATATCAAAGTTACCAACCATTCAATCCAAACAAGGTAAATTGTAATGTGATACCATATTATTCTGACATAACAATCTGAGAAATCTATTGGTGGTGAAACTTTGTGATGGTGGAGCATCTCAGGTCCTTGGAAATCCTGTGTCACCAAAAACATATTTGAGTTTGTCTGTGTTTCTTAGTTCCTACTTTGACCTAGTTGGTTCAGTGTTGCGCGGTTTCCTTTTTTTGCCGGTGTTGGTCGGTTATCTCTTTGGCACTCGGTGGATTTCCCTGGCGCTCGGTGATGCTTGTCTGGTGCTCAATTTCCTTGCTTACCGAGTTGTTTGTTTTGGATTTATTTTGAGGCCGACTTGTGCATTTAATTTGGGTCATGGATTTAATGTTGGTATCCATCATTGGGAAGCATGTGGACCTATATCTGGTCATTCCTTCCCTTGATTATGGATTTGAAGGTTGACTTGTCTCGGTAGCCTCTTGTATAAATGTAGTTGTTTGGTTAGAATTTAGGGAGTTAGTTTTGATAGGAGATAGAAGATAGAAGATTATAAATTATTTGCAAATCCTCGCATGTTTGAGGATTTCTATACTTGATTGTAATATCTAGCCAAAATCGGGAAGGCCTTATAGACCGACATGTATGAATCAATTTGAAGATAATATATCATTATGATCTGCATTCTCTCTCTCTCTCTCACTATTGTGTTGTTGCTTCCGCGTACTATTGAGCAAGGGGGATCTGGTTAGGGTGTGCCATTTTTGGCCCTTCCATGTCCTCTCTTGGATCAAGTGGTATCAGAGCGAGGTTAGATCTGGATCTAGGTTTGCAAATCTAGATTTGTAGGCTCCTTCTTGTGAAGCCCTAGTTGAATTGTTGTTGGGTAGCATATTGTGATCTGACCTACAATTGCAGAGGGTTTTCAAAATGGTTCGTGGGAGGTGAGATGCAGATCCAGGATTGGTAGACATGTTGAGACAACTTGCTGCTAGATTGGAAGTTGTAGAAACAACCCAGAGAAGAGGATGACATCTTGAGGATGTTAGTGATGATTAAATTGAGGTAGAACAAGGTGATGTAGAACCTGCATTTGTGATGGATTAGGGTGAGGAAAGATTCTTGAAGGCTTTGACAAGTCTAAAGTCTACATCACACTTTAATCCTCCTGAGTATGGTGGAAAATTGGATTATGATGAATTGGTGGATTGGATCACTGAGATGGAAAAGTACTTTGAGTATGAAAATGTACTTGAGGAAAAGAAGGGGAAAATTGCAAGCACAAAGTTGAAAAGTCATGCATCCTTATGGTGGGAACATCTGCAGCTAGAAAGAAAGAGGAAAGACAAAGACAAAATCAAGGTATGGAGTAAAATGGTGAATAAATTGAAAGGAAAGTTCTTATCTTGTGATTATCAGATTAACCTAGTTAGGTGAATGAAAAGTTTAAGGCAGAAAGATAGCTTGGTAAAGGAATATACCGAGGAATTCTATGGATTAGATATCAAATCTAGACATGATGAAGATGATGTGGAAAGAATTTCTAGATACCTGAATGGTTTGAGAGTTTCCATCCAAGAAGAAATTAGTTTGGTCAAATTGGAGAACATTGAAGAGGCTTATCAATTTGCATTGAAAGCTGAGGAGAAATTGAATAAGAGACATGAGCAAAGACAAAGGGGTAGAGGTGGTAGATTTTCTAGAGGAAGAGGTAGATCTCATGGTGAAAATAGTAGATCTGAACCTGAAAAGACAACTCCGGATAAAGGCAAAACTGAGGGGAAAAGTGAAAGTTCATTTAGAGGTAGAAGCAGTAACTACCAAGGTGGTTATAATAGAGGTGGTTTCTGAGGAACTTGTTACAATTATGGAGAAGAACGACATAGATCATTTGAGTGTACACATGCAAGTAAGAAGGCTAGTAGTAGTAGAAATGCTTTGGTGCAAGAAGAGTCACCAAATGAACCTGAGAAGGAAAATAACTTGATGGTAAGGAGAGCACTTTGGAATGAAGGTAAAAAGGAAGATCCAGTAAGGAAAAGTTTGTTCAAGACCAGACGTAGAGTTTCTGACAAAGTTTGGAAGGTGATCATTGATAGTGGTAGCTTGGAGAATCTGGCATATGAGGAGATGGTCACAAAGTTACAATTGAAAAGGTTGGAACATCTGAAGCCCTATCAGATTTCATGGATCAAGGATGAGCATACACTCTTGGTAAGTGAGCAATGTTATGTGAATTTGAAAATTGGAAAGTACTATGATAAGGTGTTATGTGATATCATGCCTATGGATTATTGTCATATTTTGTTGGGTAGACTGTGGCAATATGATAGACATGATATATATGATGGGAGATTGCATAAGTATACTATTTGGGCTGATGGGAGAAAACAAAACTTGTTACCTTTAATGGAAGAACCTGTTAGTAATGTTTGCACATCTGTGAAATTTTGCTTGATGGAAGGAAGACAGTTTGTTAAGGATCTAAAGAAAAATGATGTATGTTTTTCTGTGTTTCCTAACAAATCAAGTAAGAAAATAGAGGATACTGTCCTTGAGGAGATTGATAAGTTACTCACCGAGTACAGTGAAATTATATCTGATAATGTACTTGATGGTTTGCCACCAAAGAGAAGCATTGATCATTGTATGGATCTTATTGAATAGGATGAAATCAGGTCCACCCTAAAATGTGTGGGGGAAATATGAGATCGATCTACTTCAAATCCAAATTCCCAAAGGAGAGATCCAAATTGATCAACCAAAAGGTTAATGCATAATCAAATCAATCTATGGAGAATATGAAAGAGGAAGAAAACCTTATATTTCCCTATGAAGGAGATGATGTGTTTAAAATATGAAATAATTGAAAAGGAAAATACTAACCTCAAAATAGGGCAGATTTGGAAAAGGTTGATTTCTGATGTCTGTGTGTAATTTCAGGCAATTCTGCAACCTATTTCAGATTGGAAATGCCGATACGAAGAAAACCCTGATAAAAGGTCAAAGGCTACATTAATATTCTAAAGGTTGACTTTGAATTTGTTCACAGATCTTGGAAGTTCACTGAAAAGGGTATCCAAATCCAAGATCAGATCCGCAGTTCGACACCTGTACCTACAAGAAAAAGAGGATTTTTGTTGTTTGTTTGAGGGGTTTGCCTTGGTCAAACCCCGATTTGGAATCAACCTTAATATTGAAATTGAAATGAGAATGCTAGCAAGTAGTAGAAGTAGATCTAACAATGAAGCTATGCAATTCGATAGATATGCAATTGTATTTCAAATGTAAGCAAATGTATTAATATGAAATCTTGAACACAACAATGGAAAATGTAAATCAAAACCATGAAAGTAAATATAAAACCTCCATGCTTGTATGCTTGGAATCCACCTTGAGGGAAGAATGAGTGGATCTAGAAGATGAACAAAGGATCTTGAAGGAAGATCACACCATCACGATGGCTAGATCTAGGGTTTGAATGATGAATCTTGCATGCTTGAACCAAATCCCTTCAAAGGCTTGAATTCTTGAATCCTTGATCTTCAATGGAGAACTTGGATGGAGAAGAGGACTTGAATGCTTCCTTGAAAATGCTTGATGAAATGCTTTCTTGATCTTACTTGAGTGCTTAATGGCAAAAGGAGATGTGAAAATGGATGAGAAAATGAGGGAGGAAAGCTTCCTTTTATAGTGATCTAGGGCACAAACCTCTAGAGAAGGCTGAAATTGGGGAATTAAATCCCAATTAACCTTAACCCCTAGAAATGGACCCAAATTAAATGAAATTTAAGGATTTACCATTTCGAAACCTGAAATGGCAGACCCGGAAGTGGGAAAATAAATATCTCTGAAACCCGACACTCAGAAATCATGGGAACTTGAAATTTGGACCCTGGGTCAAAGACGAGGTAGACTCTGCCCTAGGTCAAAGTTGAGGTCGACCCTGACCTAGGTCAAAGTCAAGGTTGACTTTGACCTTGAGGTTAAAAAACCTTGGACCTCAGTCCATATAATGCCAGGAAATGCAAAAATATACTAAAAACAGGGACATATAGAAGCATAATGGGGAGAACAAGTCAGATCCAAGTAAAGGGTTGATTAAAGATGTTTGACATGACCTAGACCACTCACTCAAAGGGCTAAACACTCTTAACATGGAAGTGCTTCCATTTTAAGATGATACATTAAGCCCCCACTTTAGCAAGAGTATGGATTCGATGCAAACTCTTGGTAAAGGAGAAGGAAGAAGAGATCCTAGTGGATTCGAAATGAGATAGAATGATACTTAGCTATTGACACAAGCCCCTAGACTGAGGATTCTAACTTAACATACACGCACAAGGGTGGGAAAACAAAAAGGAAAAAGACACAAAAGAGGGGTTAGTACTAAAACAAACCCAAATCAACTAGCATAAGAAACCTTGCTAAGAAATATTTCTCATACTAATATCATATTTGGAAAGCTATCATAAGAGCATAAATGATTACATAAGAAAGACAAGAGCAACACTAAAAATAACATAGCTTCATGATCCAGTCCTACTAGCATGAAAGCGAAAAAGAGAGAAAGGGAAAAGAGTGATTACCTCGCCTAGTAAGATGCTCACGTTACCATGAATCACCCTGGAGGGAGAGCCCAATAGGTTCACCCATAAACTATGCTTGCAATTGTAATGCATCTTCTGACAGCTTCTAGAATACCCATAGATCCACCTTCTTGTATCACTATGAATATGAAATGCATGTCTCCTCAAGATTTAGCAACTTATGTACGTTACCATCGAAAGATTTAGCATATAAATGCGTGTCTTTTTAGTATTTAGCAAATTATGTGCGTTACCTTCCAAGATTTAGCATGTTAAAAAATTTGAAAAATGTGTGTCTCCTCAGGATTTAGCAACTTATGTGCGTTACCATCAAAATATTTAGCATATAAATGCATGTCTTTTCAAGATTTAGCAACTTATGTGTGTTACCTTCCAAGATTTATCATGTTTAAATAACAAACTATAGTACAAGGGAGACCCTTTATATGCCCCCCTCCTTATCATGGTAGTCTACTAGATAGGATAAGGAAGAGGAAGAGGATACCTACTTCACAATGGAAGGAGATATCCTATTTACAACAATGTATACCATATTCTTAGCGAGGGATATTGATCCCAACATCCAAGAGTATAGATAATCATGAAAATAATATGTCACTCATGGAAAAATAATCCTCAAAGAAAGAGATCTTATCAACAAGACCCCCACCAAAGAGGAGTGCTTTAGATAAAATATCATCTTTCAAAATTCAGGAGCAAAGACTCAATCATCAAGCCCCCTACGAAGAAGAGGAAGAGGAATATTTGGAATGAGGGAAACAACTCTAACACCAAAGCAAGGGTGAGAGTTTATAAAGAACATAATGTACAACATAAAGAAGAAGTGACGACTTAGGACAACAACTTCTCATTTAAAAAGGTTATCCATAGTCAAAACATCTGTCAATATGATGAAATAATATTGCAATATAAACAAAGACCACTAAGCTAAGGAAAGCAACTCCCTAGACAAAGAGAAAGAAAGAGGTACCTTGCCCCCCAGAGATAAAGACAAGGGATACCTTTGTAAAACAAATGTCTTATAAAAGATATCTTGAAAAAGATCTATGGATGATTATAAACATAATGCAAAACCATAGAACAATATGAGAGAAAGAATACCAATTACGCTCAAGACATAATATATACTACAAGCCTAATGGATCCTAGGAGACTAGATGAATATACACCTCTTGCCCCCTAGCCTTGAGACAAGAGGGGAAGAACATCTACATTATATCAAAAGGAGGGGAATCCCCTATGTCAAAATTATGAAGGAATTGTAAAACTGCACAAGAGTGAGATATAATTCCTAAAGCAGCTCTTTCTCTAACATATAACTTGAAATGTTTACAATCAGCAAGTAAATGCGTATTTCTATAATGAAAAGGACATTTATATTTTTATAAAGCATCTATCGGCATAGGTCTAAAGATTTATTTCTTGGAATTCATTAGTTCAACATATACCTTCTTAGCCACTTCTTGACGAGTATTAGGGTTATCTAAGATAGGTGTGGGAAGAAGAATGTGAAGAGCAGGACGATGATTAACATCACCTACCTGGACTTGAGATTTTGAACAACCAACATCGTACATATCCAGTTTAGGGGGTATATGAACTAGAAACCTAATACCATGCTCATTAACTCCAAGCCCTAAACCTTTATAACCTTGTTTAGTCACTATATTATATCCGGTAGTGTACATATTATGTAAAGCTTCTACAAGAGGTGATTGTTTATCATGTTCATGAGTAAAGGTTGTATAAGGTGGGATAATAGGTTTTGAATAAGTTTCTTTACCCTTTCCTTTAATATCATAATGAATAGGAGGAGAAGGTAAATCAAAGAAATCTTGCACATCTACATCCTGAACTATAGCTGGAATCCCATCATAAGTACAGAAAGAGAGAGGATGAACAAATGGAGAATTAGATATCGGATTAGGATTAGGATTGATAGGAGATGGTGTATCATCTACCAAATTCTTCACATAATCCAAAAGATTAATAAGGCTACCACATAAATCTTTAATGAAGGTTTTGAATGTAGGTAGACTAGTGTCGGTCAACTTCACAAAAGCATAGGCAAGAGTAAAGTGAAGGGTCATCAACATAATGAAGTGAATGATACTCTCATAAACATCATAAGTATTGTAAAGAGATGTTAAAAGAAGGGTAATAAGGAGCATGACCGCACACCAAAGCATCTTAACAATCTCCATAGTAAAATGAAATGTTTTTGTATTTTATTGAATATATAGATTTTTTTTTAAATTTTTGAATTGTAAATTGCAAGAACATAAACTAGATCTAATCTTAAAGGCAATCTAACACCAAAAATAAATAGAGTAAGCTTGTCGGGTTCACCAAAATGAATAGTGAAGGTGAACACACAAGGCAATACAAAGGGAGATCTAACACCAAAAAAAAAAAAGAGTTGTCTATCGCGGGTTCACCAAAATGAATAGGATGAAATCAGGTCCACCCTAAAATGTGTGGGGGAATATGATATCTACTTCTAAACCCAAATTCCCAAAGGAGAGATCCAAATTGATCAACCAAAAGGTTAATGCATAATCGAATCAATCTATGGAGAATATGAAAGAGGAAGAAAACCTTATATTTCCCTATGAAGGAGATAATGTGTTTAAAATTTGAAATAATTGAAAAGGAAAATACTAACCTCAAAATAGGGCAGATCTAGAAAAGGTTGATTTCTGATGTTTGTGTGCAATTTCGGGCAATTCTGCAACCTGTTTCGGACTGGAAATGCCGAGATGAAGAAAACCCATAAAACTTTTATCTTTCTGACGGTAGGTAGTCTTTGACCCTGATAAAAGGTCAAAGGCTACATTAATATTCTGAAGGTCAACTTTGACTTTGTTCGCAGATCTTGAAAGTTCATTGAAAAGGGTATCCAAATCCAAGCTCAGATTCGTAGTTCCACACCTGTACTTGCAAGAAAAAGAGGATTTTTGTTGTTTGTTTGAGGGGTTTGCCTTGGTCAAACCCCAGTTTGGAATCAACCTTAATATTGAAATTGAAATAAGAATGCTAGCAAGTAGTAGAAGTAGATCTAACAATGAAGCTATGCAATTGTATTTTGAATGTAAGCAAATGTATTAATATGAAAGCTTGAACACAATAATGGCAAATGTAAATCAAAACCATGAAAGTAAATATAAAACCTCCATGCTTGTATGCTTGGAATCCACCTTGAGGGAAGAATGAATGGATCTAGAAGATGAACAAAGGATCTTGAAGGAAGATCGCACCATCATGATGGCTAGATCTAGGGTTTGAATGATGAATCTTGCATGCTTGAACCAAATCCCTTCAAAGGCTTGAATGCTTGAATCCTTGATCTTCAATGGAGAACTTGGATGGAGAAGAGGACTTGAATGCTTCCTTGAAAATGCTTGATTAAATGCTTTCTTGATCTTACTTGAGTGCTTGATGGCAAAAGGAGATGTGAATAATGGATGAGAAAATGAGGGAGGAAGGCTTCCTTTTATAGTGATCTAGGGCACAAACCTCTAGAGAAGGTTGACATTGGGGAATTAAATCCCAATTAACCTTAACCCCTAGAAATGGACCCAAATTAAATTCAATTTAAGGATTTACCATTCCAAAACCCGAGATGGCCGACCTGGAAGCAGGAAAATAAATATCTCTGAAACCCAACACCTGGAAATCATGGGAACTTGAAATTTGGACCCTGGGTCAAAGACGAGGTAGACTCTACCCTAGGTCAGAGTCGAGGTTGACCCTGACCTAGGTCAAGGTTGACTTTGAACCTCAAGGTCAAATTTGACCTTGAGGTCAAAAACCTCAGGACCTCAGTCCATAATGCCAGGAAATGCAAAAATATAGTGAAAACAGGGACATAGAGAAGCAGAATGGGGAGAACAAGTCAGATCTAAGCAAAGGGCTGATTCAAGGTGTTTGACATGATCCAAACCAATCACTCAAAGGGCTATATTCTCTTAACATGGAAGTGCTTCCATTTTAAGATGATACACTTGTCCTTGGAGCTAGTTTACCAAATAAGGCACCTCATCGGTGGACACCTACCGAGAATCAGGAATTGAACTGACATATTCAAGAATTGTTGCAGAAAGGTTTAATCAGAGAAATTTTGACCTTGTGCAGTACTTGTAGTATTGGCACCTAAGAATAATGGAGAATGGCGAATGTGTACTGATTCCAGAGCAATCAACAAGATAACAGTGAAGTATAGGTTTCCTATACCGAGAATGGATGATATAATGGATAGTTTGACTAGAGCAAAGTATTTTACTAAAATTGATTTGAAAAGTGGGTATCATCAGATCAGAATCAGAGAAGGTGATGAATGGAAGACTTCTTTCAAGACAAAAGAAGGTTTGTATGAGTGGTTGGTTATGCCTTATGGTTTAACTAATGCACCGAGTACTTTTATGAGGTTGATGAATGAAGTTTTGAAGAAATTCTTGGGTAATTTTGTGATTGTATATCTTGATGATATTATGATATTTAGTAAGACCAGAGAAGAACATTTGTTGCATGTTAGGAAAGTTTTGCAGAGATTGAAAGAAGAAAAGTTGCTGATAAATCTGAAAAAGTGTTCATTCATGAAAGAGGAGATTGTGTATTTGGGATTTGTGATTTAAGTTGATGGTTTGAAAATGGACCTTGAAAAGGTTAAAGCTATTTTGAATTGGCCTACACCTATGAATGCTAGTGAGGTAAGATCATTTCATGGTTTGGCAAGTTTTTACCGAAAGTTCATTAGGAATTTCAGTTCAATTTGTAATGCTATGATTGAGACTATGAGAGGAGATAAAAGAGAATTCAAGTGGACACATGGAGCTGATAAAAGTTTTGAGACTCTAAAGCAGAAGGTTGTTGAATTGCTTGTTTTGGCATTGCCTAATTTCAATAAGGTATTTCAAGTGGAATGTGATGCAAGTGGAAGTGCAATTGGAGCTGTGTTGAGTCAAGAAGGTAAACTTGTTTCTTTCTTTAGTGAAAAGTTGAATGATGCAAAAAGGAAATATGTTGTGTATGATCAAGAATGCTTTCTTTAGTGAAAAGTTGAATGATGCAAAAAGGAAATATGTTGTGTATGATCAAGAATTCTATGCTATTGTTGAAGCACTGAAGAAATGGAGACATTATTTGATACCAAGTGAATTTGTGTTGTATACTGATCATAAAGCTTTACAGTATTTGGGTAGTCAAAATAAGTTGAATCAAAGATATATGAAATGGGTTGAGTATTTGCAGAGTTATACATTTGTGATAAAGCATAAGAGTGGAGTCACTAACTGTGTTGTAGATGCATCAAGTAGAAGAAGATCTTTGATGACCGAGATGAAAATTGGAGTTCTAGGCTTTGATGACATGAGAGATTCTTATGAATTTGATCCTAATTTTTCTGAGCCGTGGAGAAAGTGCAGAGCACCTATTCAAGATCAACATAGTACTAAGTGGGATGAATATTTTATGCAAGGAGGTATGTTGTTTAAAGGTATTCAATTGTGTATATCGAGAGGAGCAATGAGAACTAATTTGATAAAGGAGAAACATAGTAGTGGTTTGGCTAGACATTTTGGTGTTGATAAGACATTGAATTTGCTTAAGGAGAAATACTTTTGGCCACAGTTGTATAAAGATGTTTGGAAATTTGTGAAAAGTTGTGGAGTTTGTCAAGTTGCAAAAGGAAGTTAGAATACTAGATTGTATACACTGATTTCTGTACCTGAGAAACCTTGGACTGACATCAGTATGGATTTTGTTCTTGGCTTACCGAAGACACTAAGAAGTAATGATTCTATATTTGTTGTTGTGGATAGATTTTCTAAAATGGCACATTTTATACCTTGTAGAAAGACATCAGATGTAGTACATGTAGTAGATCTTTTTTTTAAGGAAATTGTCAGATTGCATGGATTACCGAGGAGTATTATCTTTGACCAAGATAGTAAATTTGTTGGATATTTTTGGAAGACTCTTTGGAGAAAGTTTGGCACCGAGTTGAAATATAGTTCTACATTTCACCCAGAAATTGATGGACAGACATAAGTTGTGAATAGAAGTTTGGGCAATCTTTTGAGATGTTTAGTTGGAGACACATAGTAATTGGGATTTTGTGTTGGCACAAGCAGAGTTTGCATACAATAATTTAGTGAATAAGAGTGCTGGAAAAATACCTTTTGAGATTGTAAATGGCATACAACCGAGAGGTATATCAGATTTGAGAGACATTGCTGATGAAAGAAAGAGAAGTGCTGAAGGAGTAAAATTTGCATGAAGATGTGAAGCTTAAGTTGGAAAAGAGTAATAAAAAATAAAAGAACAGAGCTGATAGATCAAGAAGACATAAGACTTTTGATGTTGGTAATGAAGTGATGGTTCATTTGAAGAGAGGTAGATTTCCTGTTGGAACATATGGGAAGCTGAAAATGAGGAAGTTTGGACCTTGCAAGATTTTGAGAAAATTTGATAGTAGAAATGCATATGAGATTGAGTTACCTGATGACATGGATATATCACCTATATTCAACATTGCTGATTTGTATGAGTTTCATGAACCTGAGGAAGACATGACAGTACCAATGGATTATCCTAAGAAGTAGAATGAAGAAGTTGAAAAGATTTTTGAGCAAAGAATTGGCATACGTACAAGAGGAAAACAATATATGGAATATTTGGTAAAGTGGAAAAATAGACCAACTGAAGATAGTTCATGGATTTCATAGTTTGAGTTGGATGCATCTTGGATCATACCTGTTTCATGATTCATAGAATCATTTCAAATAACCCCAGGTGTCTGATGTAGGAGCATCTCGGGTCCTTGGCAATCTTGTGTCACCAAAAACATATTTGAGTTTGTTTGTGTTGCTCGGTTCCTGCTTTGATCAAGTTGGTTTGGTGTTGCGTGATTTCCTTTGTTCATCGGTGTTGGTCGATTATCTCTCTGGCGCTCGGTAAATTTCCCTGGCGCTCGGTGATGCTTGTCTGGTGCTCGGTTTCCTTTCTTACTGAGTTGTTTGTTTTGGATTTATTTTGAGGCTGACTTGTGCATTTAATTTGGGTCATGGCTTTAATGTTGGTATCCATCATTGGGAAGCATGTGGACCTAGATTTGGTAATTCCTTCTATTGATTATGGATCTGAAGGTTGACTTGGCTCGATAGCCTCTTGTATAAATGTAGTTGTTTGGTTAGAATTTAGGGAGTCAGTTTTGATAGGAGATAGAAGATAAAAGATTAGAGATTATCTGCAAATCCTCGCATGTTTGAGGATTTCTGTACTTGATTGTAATACCTGGCCGAAATTGGGAAGGCCTTATAGCCTGACATGTATGAATCAATTTGAAGATATTATATCATTGTGATCTACATTCTCTCTCTCACTGTTGTGTTGTTGCTTCTATGTATTGTTGAGCAAGGGGGATCTGGTTAGGGTGTGCCATTTCTAGCCCCTCCATGTCCTCTCCTAAGTCACTTTTCCATGCGTAGTTGGTACTCTTCTTTCAATAATGATAAATGTTTGGAAGTGACTTCCATCTCAATAAACTATTGTGTTTGCCACTTCTGATCACACATTATAGCCTTTGTTTTTTCATAGTGTTAGAAGAACCTTGAAGTTCTTTCTTTTCCACATTCACAATCTAATTCTTGAACCCATCAAGCATGTCTAGGAATTGACTATTAAATATTCTCGAGATCTCTTTTCACAACTGATCAAACATCTGGTGTTGATTAGTCATTGCAACACATTGGCTTCCATGTGCCTCCTTATCCTTTTCTTCTCCCCCATTATCCTTAGAAGAAACCTCCTCCTCTCCCACCTTCACCTAGCTTCTCTGTGTGCCTGTGCATGCAACCCTATTGCATAGACTTTCAGAGATATGTGAAATTCCCCCCTTTTTCTTCTTCCTCTTCATCTATTTCAAAGTGTTGTGCTGTGACAAATTCACATTGACATTTTTCTCACCTTGATCATGTCCTTCCCCTTCTTCATCATTGCTTTCATCTTCATCTTCCTCTTCTTCTCCCTCCTGCTCCTTTAAAGCCATGTCCACATCTCCAAGTTTGTTCCTTTCACCTCTTCTCTCTCCCTAGATCTACCACAACATTCATCTTCTTCTCCTCCACTCTTACATTACCTCCTTTCCCTATATCTCTAAGCTTGCTTGGACATTTTATACAAACTCTTTCATGCACATTCTTAAACCCAACAATTTTTTTTTATCAATGTTCTAGATTTTTACAATCTATGCATTTCTAATTATTGCTTCCTAGTTATTACTTCTGATATAAATGTGTGTATTTTCTTGTATCAACATTTTGGATCACACCCTATGATCCATCATCAAAATGAAAGAAAGTACAAGGAGATAGAAAAATAGCTCATATAATGTGATCTGAAATGTTGATACAAAATATTACACAAATTGTATCCAAATTGTAATTACACAAATCATATCCAAAAACTTTTACTCTGCCTTAAGACCCCTTAATTTATTATATAGTTGATCATGACATGACAATGTCTAAATAGAAAACTAAAACATAATGGTATGTGCATCCCTTTGGCATGCCTGTACCATGTACGAGTCGTTCTTTCACCCTACACCTTGCTTGTAGTCCTTTCACCACAACTGTAAATTAATTCTTGAACCATTGTTAAAAAATATGTCTTTAGTGTAAATTAAAAACTATTTTTTTCATCTGTTTTGTATTTATTTTATGCTTAATATTTAATATTATTTATTTTATAAATTTTTAAAATTGTAATATTTTAATTTAAAATAAATATGTTATATATATATATATATATATATATATATATATATATATATATATATATATATATATATATATATATATATATATATATATATATATATATATATATATATATATAATAATGATAATAATACCTATTAATGTATTTAAATTTAATAATTATAAATTAATCATACAAGTTAATAATAAAATTAAATTTTTAACTATTTTTAATATAATCAAACTTAATTATACTTTTTAAAGTTAAAATTTATTAAATGTGATTTTTAATCTATATTAATTTTAAAATATTATTTGAAAAAAATATTTATATGAATATTAATATTTCTAATATTTACATTAATTAACATAATAAACAATTATGCACTAAAATTAAAAACTATTTTCATTAAATTATTATATTATGTAAATAGATTATGAGAGTTATTAAATAGTAAAAAAATGTGAAAATATTCATATTAAGATTTATTAAGTTTATTGTCTCTTTTGATATATATTCTTACTTTGTTCATATAACTTGTCCAGAATTATATTTATTTAGCAATTTAAAAATAATATTCGATGATTTGGAATAAAGTAATATTTGATAATTTGGAAAAAAAAAGATATGAAATTGATTGAATAGAAAAATTGTTTGCATTTTATTAAAAATAATAATAATTGTATAAATGTTTTCTATTTTACTAATAATTTATCAAAAAATTAACGCAAAAAAGTATTATAATAGTTGCAAGAATTTAATTGTATAAAACATTTTTATCACATAGTATGATCGGAAACTTGAGTGATACAAACATTTTACACAATTGAATTCCAAAAATGATTATAATATTGTTATAGATTATAAAAATTTAATGACTTAATAAAACAAAAAATTATAACCAAAATTATTTATTAAGTACAAAAATATAAAATCAATTTTTATTTAAAAATAATTAAAAAATTATATTGTTATTATTTTGTATCATTTTTGATGAATAGTGCCTTCTCTATTAATAAAATATAAAATTTACATATTCACAAAAAAGGGGCCGGGGGACATAGAAATCACCCCGCAGAGTTCACATGGCAAAGCTAGAAACAACAACAACTATTCATAAAAAACAACTAGGCATAAAGCCTTTAAGCAACAAGAGCGGTGCCAGAAGGAGGAGGATCTTTATCATCAGAACCCCACACATCATTGGGGTTAACAGGAGGGTCAGGAAGTAGCCAACCATCATCTTCTGCTCTTTCTTCTCTTTCTCTTTCGTCTGAGGTAGAGAAATGGCTAGAGCCAGGTGGGGAAACTTGGAGGAGGTGGCAGGGTACCAATCAGAGCCACGACAGGTACTAGGAGCATCAGGAGGGGCAGACTAAGCCGGAGCTGGAGACCACCCAAAAGTATGATGAGGTGGAGAAGCTAAGCGGCACCGCCAACCATCGTTGCCACCTCTAGGAGAGTGGTGGCAGGGAGCCTACGACCGTGGGGTACGAGAGTGGCAAGCCGAGGAGCTGTGCCCATGGCGACAGCCTTTGGGAGGAGTACCTTCAGCAAAAATGGCATTAGGAGGAACCTGAGCAATAGTGCAGGGAGCATTTCCCCAATGATTGAGTAGCTCCTACAGGTGAGCCACCTCCACAGCCACTTTATTACCTTGAACCTGAATCTGCATCATAACATTATTACATATGCAAGCCTTGTTATACAGAGCAACATTCGTATCAAGAAAGCTGTGAGAAAAAATAACAGCATTCCTATCTTTCCATAGAGTGAACAAAATCTCCATCCTGAAAGTATGCCAAATCTAGGTAAACTTGGAAGGAAGTCTAGGAGAATCCCCCAAGACAATCATATGCTAGGAGAAAGGCTCGGGCCTAAAGGGTTTGAAAAAATCATGAATCCACTGCCAATACTGTTGAGCTCTCCTATAGAACCAGAAGATTTGCAAAAAAGTCTCAAGGTGACCACAAAAAGGACATCGAGGGTCATGAACACCTAGTTGTTTGAGCCTAGGTCCTACTGGAAGCCCTTGGAAAAGTAAACACCAAGCAAAGAGAGCCATCTTGGGCTCCGTAATGGCAGCCCAGGCGGTCTGAAAGTCAGAGCTCCAGTAAGAAGTGGAAGAATGAAGATGCCATCTCTGATTAAGAGTGTCCACCATTGGAAGATGGGGAGAAAACCACCTATAGCCTAGCCTCAGCTTGTAATTACTGAAAGGAGTGGCAGGATACCATTTCCAATCCTTCCACTAGGGCCGAACAACCTGAACACCAAGCTTATGAAGCAAGTTAGCAGGAATAGCCGAAACTAGTAGATCAAAAGTTTGACAATTTGTGTGAGCCAAATAGTATTGCTCCTGCATATCCTCCCAGGAGCGGAAACTCATAGTGGCCCTAGAGAAGAGGTCCTTGGGAGTCCAAATTCCATGTTTGAAAAAATGTAGAGCACTGGCCCCTTGAGTCTTAGCCAGGGGGATGCCATGAATAGAAAACAACAGGGACCACCTGAGGTTCTATTGATTGAAAGAAAGCCCTTTGCGAAAGTCATCACCATCCCAATGAAGCTAGGGCTTAATAGATTCCTAGGCTTTCCAAATGCTCTTAATGATGAAAGTACCCTGAATCTAAACAGGTTCTTTCATAGTGAGAAAGGTCTATAGACCAATGCCCTTCCAAGCCGGCTTGTGAATAGAGAATCCTGAAGAGATGCAGTGCCTGACAAGGATCTTCCAGGCCTCATCACCAGTAAGAGCACAAATAATCCACTTAGCACAGAGAGCATGACCTTGCTTCTGAGTGGAGAGAAGGCCAAGGCCTCTAGAGTCTCAAGGAAGACAACAATACTCCCAGGCAACCCTGTGGAACCCATGGATGTCAGCTCCAGAGGCCCAAAGAAAGTATCTGAGGAGGTGTTCCAGCTTGAGATATGAAGCTTTAGAAGGAGCCCAACAAGAAGAGTAGTAGACATGAGTAGCAGTTAGCACTTTGGAGCAAATCTAAAATTTCCCAGCAAGGGAGAGAGGCTTGCAAATCTAATATTGCAACTTTTTCTCAATCTTGGTGATCACAACATTCCATAAGTCCACAGAGGATCCATGGAAGGCAAAGGGAATTCTCAGGAAGTGGAAAAATTCCCCATGTTTGACCCATTTCTAGTCAAACTTAGCAAGCTAGGGAGGGGCTGGAAGGAAAGACTGTCTGAAACAAAGAGTCTTATGGCCATTGGATAGCATATCCAGAGGCTTGAAAAAAGGTGTCCAAGCACTGTAAGGCATTAGAGATATTCTCCTCATCCTGAATAAGAGTGAGAAAGGATTCATCATCAAAGTGACCATTAATAATCTGGGAAGAGGACTCAAGAAGGGAAATGCCTCGAACCAAACCAGAGGAAATAGAATTGGCAAGCAAATACCCAAAGCCTTTAGCAGCAAGCACATATAACACAGGAGCCAACGAACAACCTTGCTGGATGGATCAAAAAAGACCAAAAGTATTAGATTGAGACCCATTGATAGTAATGCATGCAAAGGCATCACCAAAAAGCATTTCCATAGACTACAAGAAGTGAGGATCGAACCCAAGAGCTTGGAGCATGGCAAAGATAAAAGTCCATTCAATGCGGTCATAGGCTTTAGCAAAATCAATTTTAAGGAATAAAGTGACCTGCTTAGACTGACGAGCTGATTCCATCCCTTCCCAAACTGCAATAATGTTGTCAAGGATATACCTGGATTTAATAAAACCAGTTTTCTCAGGGCGAACAATAAGCGGAAGGAGATGTCTGATTTTGAGAGCTAAAGCCTTGGCAATTATCTTGTAGGAGACATTCAACAAAGTGATGGGCCTCCAATTGTAGATATCCTTGGGATCGCCAAATTTAGGTATGAATTTGATATTTCCTTTATTTATTAGAGCACCTAAACTTTTATTATGAAAGGCCTCGAGGTAAAATTTATGCAGGTTAGGACCTATAGCATCCCATAAGTGTTTATAGAATTCATAGGGGAAGCCATCACATCCTGGAGATTTATCATCAGCCATAGAAAAAGCTGCTTCTTTGAGATCACTGATGGTAAGCATTTTCTCACAAAAAGCCCACTGCTCAATCGCTATGCAATTTGGAGTAACAACAATACAAGCCTTAAGAGCCTCCGCCTGAGAAACATAATTACCCTACGAAGCAAACACTTTTTCATAGTGTTGAACAAAAGCCTGAAGAATGGCAGGGAGCTCAGCAAGGGTTTTAGATCCTTGTTTGATTTTTTGAATACCAACATTGGTATGCTGGGTCTTGAGGGAATGAAAAAAATCCTTAGAGGCTTTGTCGCCCACCTCCAACTAGTGGAGGTAAGCTTTGATTTGAGCTCCATGAGCAGCATAGACATCTGTAGTTATCTTTTCATGTCAAAGCTGGGCCAGCTTAAGCTAAAGTTCAAAGTCAAAGGGGTTCAACACAAGTGCATCAGAAGCATTGCGAAGAGCCTTAGTGTTAGCTTCATAAGCACATTTCCTATAGCAGGCTAACTAACGACTATAAATGTAGAGAAATCTCACAGTACGATTGATGGCATCATTCCACCATTGAATCCAACCAAGATGACTGTGGGGCCGAGGCTCTAAGTTCCAGACTTGAAGAATGTGAGAAATAGTGGAAGCATGTATCAGCATTGATGTGTTGAGAAAAAATTGAGTATGAGCAGCCCACCTGGTAGAAGAATGCCAAGTGATGGAGAAATAAATGGGGAAGTGATCTAACAAGGTCACATCTGTCACAGGAATGACAAGTAGGCATCGATCTTCAAAGAAAGAAAGAAAAGATTGAGCAGTTATCATAGCACGATCTACTCTCTTAAATATGCGATCAGAACCAGCTTTGAAATTAGACCAAGTGTGCCAAACCCCACCTTGCTAGCGGCGGTTAGCATTGGGATAAAAAAGACCCAATTTATTGCGCATATGGTACCAAGCTTCTCTCTCCCCAGCTGTCCATCGAAAAGGAAAAATCCCTTCCTTGTTAGAGGCCAGCTCAACCATATTAAAGTCCCCACACATAACCCAAGTAGCAGGAGGTAAATCATCTGCGAGCTAGCACCAAAGCTGAGATCTTTCCACAGCATCATTGGGAGCATAAACATTAACGATACCAAAAGAACGGTTATGAAAAGACAACAAGATCCAAGTGACACACTCCATCGGATCAGATCCATGAGTAATAATAGAAGAATGAAGGTGAGGTGATAGAATAGTAATGACACCACCTTTACCAACTTCATGTTGAGAAGAAAAAATAATGTCGTCCGGCCAAATGACGCGACAAGCATAATTAAGTAGGAAACCTAAAATTTTCACTTCTTGTAAACATAAAACATCCAGACTGTAAAGTCTGCGGCAGGTATCACGAACATAGTACTTTCTAGAGAGGTCAGTTATACCTCACACATTCCATGAAAAAAAATTCATAAAAACTCTTGCATGTTTTCCTTGTCCCTAAGAGAGGAGAAACTATTCTGCAAGAAGCTGGTACAGAGCCAAAGTTGGGAAGTAAATCTCTAGAAGAGATAAACCGCCATTTTTTTGGGTCATTCGTACGTCCATCAGGATTGCGAGACCGACACAAAGACTGGGAAGAAATTGAAGAAACAACTTGCGGCATGAGCACCACCTCTGAAGTGGTAGGCCTCGCAGCTGAAGCTTTCCCCTCAGTAACAAGGTGTGAAATAGGTAGCACAACCGGTGGTGCTTTGGCGGAAGGAGGAAGTTCTCCAACCAGAGGTTCCAGAGGTGACATAGTTGCAAAAGCAACATGTGCCATTTTAGAGCCTGAAGCATTCCTACCTTTTCGCATAACTGTAGTCCATTCTTCTTTTTTTTTAGCTTTCGAGTTTCTGAGCGACGCTTCCTTTGGCAATGGCTTCACCCGAGGGGTAGCCAGAGGGTAGTCCTTAATCTTGTGTTCTGCTGATCGGCACCTATAACAGGTGTTTGACAGGTTCAAATAAAGCACTTTTTGAGAGATGGTGAGAGAACCAACCTGGATTTCAATAGTGTCCTTGAGGTCCCTAGAAAGGTCAACCTCAACATAGACATGCTTTTGTGGTTGGGCATTAAAAAACTTGTCATGTTCCATGACAATGACCTTGCCAAGGGTTTTAACAATAGACTCAATAAATGGCCAACATGGCAAAGGGAGACTAGGAAACTCAACCCAAATGGGGACCCTAAGTTTCTTGTCGTTCAAGACAGTAAAGTCTCGAGACCATCTCTGGAAAACAAGCAGGGATGATCTAACTGTCCAAGGCCCATGGCTAAAAAAAGCTTCCGCTTGGGAAGGGTTAGCAAAACGGAATAGAAAGAAACCTTTGGTAAGGTTTTGCACACCGTCAAGGCAGACCCCATGAGGGGTCCAACTCTTTTTTACCCAATCTTTAAGGATACTTTCAGGAGGAGTGCGACCCACAAAATATCCAATCAGAGTATGCTTTTCTAACCATTCACATGCAGAATCAAATTCTTGCAGATTAAGAACAATATCAGGGTTACCTCGTGAAAGACCTTTGGGATGAACTTGCGAGGACGTTTGTATAGAGGAGGCACCATGGCTTTTCGAAGCTTCAACTCGTGCACCAGCATCAACTGCTGGGCTGAAGTTGGTCGGAGCCATACTAAAAGCTAACCCTAATGCAAAAATCCTGCAGTAAATGCAGTATGACAGATGGAAAGCTTAGAGCAAAGACATAGACATGAAGCCGTATAACAAATGTATAACCATTAACCCTATCTAGATGAAAAATAAAAAAGACCTTTATTTTTGCCATATGATAAATGTATAACTATTAACCCTATCTAGATCCTTCCTTAGAGTCTCATAAAGAAAACCCAAATTTTTAGGCAAACCCTTACATTTTTTGTAGCACGCCACAAGCCTCTTTAGAAAAAGTGTGCCCAGAAGAAGGCATTTCTTGGCACTTTCATTGTAAAATTTATTACCATTCATTGAATCATAAGAGTTCATTGCTTCAAAGGAAAAAATAAACACAAAAATTGTAACAAGGCACAATGGGATACAATCAGAAAACATACAAAGAAAAATCAGTGGAAATATGGAGATAAAGATAGTAAGAGGTTTTAGGTATAGTTGTTGAAGTAAATCCAATCTCTTAAATGAAAAGAGTAATTATGCTGTGGGTTTCTAATTTTATTGTATCAATTTTATTTGCATCAACATTTCCTATCATAGTGAATGATCTATCATTAAGATACAAGAGAGTTTTGTATGAAAAAATTTAATAGATATAAATATTCAATAGAAATTTAAGTGTAAGTATATAGATATCTAAAACTAAAGTTAGTTTTAAGTAAAATATTAGAAAATTATGATTGGTTCATTTTACTAAAGAAATCATACTTAAATTATGACATTTATTATTCAATCACTAAATTCTACTTAATTAAATTGAAGTTAATTGTTGTTTATGCTTTGCATTTATTTAATTAGAATAAATTTATTCAAAAAGATTTTATTTAAATGTCTCCTTGTAATTACCCATTAAAATTTATAGCATTAACCAATTATGATCTCAAATTATTTTGTTACAAAATGAAATAATTCATTTATAATTTAAAATAATTAAGCCGATAGGCTTCCCTTTTGGGGAAGCCTGTGTACGGCCACGCCGGTTAATTCTCACACATGTCGCGTTTGTCTCACATCGGTTGCTGGATTTCCGTCGGAAGCAGACTCGCATGGAGAAGTGAGTAAATTCACTTTGGAGAAGTGAGTAAATTTATTTTATAAATTTACACCGTGAAAGAAGGGTTTCAAAATGTCGTGGCAACTCTGTTCTCTATCCACGCGACCTCTGTCTCCTTGCAAAACGTGCAACTTCATTTTTTCTCAAGTTAGCCCACATTTTTCGGACCCGTGACAACGCTCTCTGCATTTTCTCCTATGCGTACCAATTTGACAGTCAGAAAAGAGCATTTTCGAGATGTCGGTATACAACATTAACAGACGGAGTATAATTTACTTAAGGTTGTAGTAATTAGTTGTACTTAAGGTATAATGTTGAAAATGTATAATGTTTACTCAAGCTATGAAAGAGTATAATGTTGAAAATGAAGATATTAGTTTCGAACAATCATTTGAGATTAAAAATATATATAACAACATTTGGGGGTAATAATTTAAGATAAAAAAATATTTTCTTTTAGTTTTTTTTGGATGTTGACGATGAACCATATGTAGTGTGATACTTTATTTTATTTTCAACACTACTATATTATTATTAATTTATTTTTTATTTTTAATTTACATTAAATAATAAATAAATATATTAAAACTTAAATATATATTTACATAATTTTAATAATAAGTTATTTATTAAAATTAATATTTATCTTATATAATGTATATTTAAGTCATTTTAGGATATATATATATTATATGAAAATGTTAATATTATTATTATTTAACTTTTAAAAATATGAGAAAATAGTAAGTTTTTCATAAATATAATTATTTTTAAAATTATATATTTAATAACTTTTAATAAAATTTTTTTTTTCTATGTATCTTAATAAAACATATAATCTATTATTAAAATATATAAATATATAATTTCAAAATATATTTATTAAAAAATTATTATTATTTGCTTATTTTTTTTTTAGAAGTTACATAATGGCACTATTTAAATATTTTTTAAACATATATTTTACAAATCTTAAATTATATAATATAATATAAATATTATTAAAATAAGTAAAATTTGATAAAAGATCAATAAAATTTAAACATTTAAATATTATTTAAAAAACTAAATACATAATTTACTATTCTATATTTTATTTATTATTATTGTAATATATATAGTTAAATACTCATATTAAACTTATTTAATTTATTATCTCATTTAAAATCTTCAACAAGTGTTACATCTTATAATTATTTATATTAAATTTGATGTCATTAATTAATCAAATTAAGACATTAAATTTTGAGTAGTTAATATATTATATACATATAAATAATACTTAATTTTAATTAATAGTAACTTTTGTTTAGTAAAGTTTCTAAAATGTATCCTCTTTATCTTCAAAATATATTTCTTGTAGTAAATATGAATTATATATTTCTAATTTTTCAAAAACATTGAACACTTATTGCCAGAACCATGCACCAACAAAAAATCACTTTGGCAATTTGCAAGTGAAATGTTTGATTAAAATTTATATGCTTCTCACTTACTAGCAATATTGAGAGAAACAAATTCTTACGGTAAAAGAATTGTAAGAAATAAAATATTAACACATTTAGAATTTCTTGAACATTATTATTTCAATAGTAAATATAGTGCTTGCATATATGGGATCTTCTTTTATCAGTTTAAAGAATGCATGCAATTTGAAAATATCAAAAAGTTATGATCAAATGAGGAAGATAAATGGAATGTTTGTCTGTTTCGGCAATCCATTCTTTTGTGTTATCTTCCAATGCAACTGCACTATTTTTCACACTTCCTTTTAATATGTAAACTTTTAATTATGCTTGCTTTCACATCAAACACCTATCGGCTTATCCCTTGCACCTTCTTTCGGTGCAAGTGCTAGTAGTAATAATAGCATATTCTCATAAACTTCACCAAAAGAATCTTTGTAAAACTAAACGTACGCAGCATAAGTTCCTGGTTGCTCAGACAAGAAAATCTAGTTCAGGACACTTTAATAAAAAATTAATTCTTAATTTGTTAATGAAAAATTAAAAATTACTTTCACGTCACCTGAGAGATTCGAACTCTTGCGGGGAAACCCCATGTACTTAGCAGGCACGCGCCTTAACCACTCGGCCAAAGCGACGTCTCAATTTTTACACAATAAGCTCCGAGAGTAGAATAGGATCACCTCTACTACATCCGTCGGGCGCTTATACATGGACAAACCAAGAAAATATACATACCAAAAGTATTACCAATATGACACAACAAAAGATGAAGAGATTACGCTTCATGTGGTAAGACATCCTAAGGGCAAGGTCTGATTTCTGATCATCCAAAAGGATGAGAGCATACTCTCTACTTGCAGAACTATCCTAGACTCAAGCTCTCTACTTGCAGAACTATCCTAGACTCAAGACTCTAGACTTACTCAACTCCGAATGCCTTTCTCTCTAAGGGAAGCATGCTTTTATAGGCAAATTGGAGAGGGGGTCTCAACCGATTGCTGACACATGTCAAGAATCAGGAGAACCACTTTATTAAAGCAGAGCGCACTACTACAGTAGATGCCCACTATGACCTGTATGTCGGTCTGGGTGGACCCCAATATCTACGAACACAGTAGTGTGCTGACAAACGAGTAGAGACAAGCAACTCGTGATGCTTTCACTTTACACCCGAAAGTGACTACGGGAGAATCTCTTTTAAACCCGTGAAGAGATAAAGAACACGGACCCTATTAAGGTGTCGGGCTAACCCTTTTAGGACGGTAGTGGAGTCTACCCCTAGTTTTGTTTAACCAGACTTTGGTAACTGGTGTACAATTATTATGATTTCTGATGGTTGGGAAACTCATTACTCCAGAGCCAAAATGTGCCACGTACATAATGAATATGTGCAAAAACACATATGGATGGTTTTTAGAGAAATGATCAGCTCTTCCCAAAAGCTGACATGTCGGATGAGGTCACGTAAGAGAGTAGAAGTGTGGATGACAACCCCATCCACTTAGGTATATCGTCGATGCTTTGGTGAGTGATATTCAAGATCACTATCTGATTCTTCCTGAGATGGAATACTCATTACGTTCATTAATCTTTCTTCAAGAGTTTCTTCTTTCCAAAGAATTCTTTGACAGAGATGAACATGTGCCTGTTTTGTGGGATTACCAATATCCCACGGTTCTGGTTTGGTCTGGAAAATAGTGAAGATCCAAATTGGTTGTCTGGTATGAGGATGTGCCCAATGATGTAAACTTTGGATTTCCATGGTATTTTGTCGCTGCAAAGAGGGGCCATAGATAGAGAAGATGTACCTGTTTATAGGATTGTCAATGTAGGAATGGAATGTGATTTTGTGCAAATACCCATAATTACAGGTTGTTGGCTGTATCTGATGATCATGTGGGAAAACTACTCTGAAATAATTTCCCAATTGATTGATGCTTAACCATCACTGCTGATCAGGAATATGAGTGCTACTCAGGATTTGAGTAGGCCATTCAAAAGAGATCACACTGGTGATAATAGGCCATTCAGGAGAGGTAGGATTGCTGACTGCATGTTGGAGATAATTTTTTATTTCTTCATCAGATGGATGACAAGGCTATCGTTGAATTACTGCATCAGTTAGAAGTTGTTGTGATGCTTCAAAATGTTGATTCCTTTGTTCTAGATACAGTTGATGTGTTAGAACATTCAAATTTTCTTGCCATGGCACATTGCCAATAAAATTATATCCTTCTTTGCGTTCTCTGATCATTCGGACATTGTGTTGCTGTTGCTGGGCTTGTTGATTATGAGTGAATTCTTCAATCAACACTCTTCGTCGATCTTCATAGAGTTGTCGTGTCCAAGGACAATTATCAGCATAGCTATTGAACACCATATCAAGGTTATCAATGATATCTTCCTGAGACTGAGCTTGTTCTGTAAAGAGATTTGGCTGTAAAACAACTTGTCTGTGACCTTCCCCTGGCTGAATGTGATTGAGACTATGAACCTTGTGAACAGATCCTTCTTGGCTAAGAAAATCAGCTAAGATATTTTTGGAACCTTCAATGTGCTCTGTATCAAAATCAAAAGTATCAAGAATTTGTGCCCAGCGGAGCAATCTTGCTCGCACTACTTTATTTTTTGATTCTTTGCGGAAGAATCCAAGAAGATTTTTCAAATCACTTCGTAGAAGAAATTTATGATCACCAATAAACAACTGAAACTTTTCAAATGCTTTGACCACGGCTAAAAGTTCTTTATGTGTAGAGTGGTAATTAAGTTCAGCACCTTTAAAAGATCCAGATTCATACCTGACAATTTCTTCTCTGATTTGATTATTCTATTTTACTTCTTCTAACAGTACTGCACCCCATGCGGTGTCACTTGCATCTGTATGAACAATTTTCTTGCTAGATCCCAGGATTTTAAGGTGAGGAAGATGATGACATTGCTGTTTAATTTGTTGAATAGCTTGATTGTGAACGTCAGACCAAGGAGGTGCATTTTTCTTTAACAGTTTGTTGAGCTCTTTGCGTGCTTCTGCAATATTTTGGAAGTATCCTGCAATGTAATTGATTAATCCAAGGAATCGTTGTAATGATTTCTTATCCTTGACTTCTACCTGTTGAATTGTTTCAAGGAGATGTTTCTGTGGATAGATCTTTCCATTTGGCTCAATTCGTGTGCCAATAAAAATAAGGCTTTCAGTACACCAACTAATTTTGGAGGGATTTAGACAAATTCCATTTGTCTGACATATTGACAGGAATTTCTTGAGATGCTCAAGATGAGATTTGTGATCTTGACTAAAAATTAGAATATCATCTATGTAAGGTTGAAGAAATTTTGCATAAGGGGCAAAGATTTTATCCATAATACCTTGAAAGATGGAGGGAGCAGTTTTGATTCCAAATGGTAAAACTGTCCATTCATACAGCCCTTGTGGGACTGAGAAAGCTATTTTGTATTGATCTTCTTTTCTGATTTTTACCTGCCAAAATCCTTTTGTCAGATCAAATTTGCTGAAAACATTACATCCTTGAATTCTCTGCCATATATAATCCTTGCTGGGCAGGGGATGCTGATTACTTTCAAGACATGCATTAAGAGGTTTATAATTGAAAACCAATCTTCTTTCTGGTAGTTCATTCCCATGTTCATCTTTTTTAGGAACATACATCACATGACAAGAGAATGGGCTAGTACTAGGTTTGATCAATCCTTTGTCTAAAAGTTTAGAAATTTCTTTTTCACATAATTCCTGATCTGTTTTGGAGAGAATGAGATAATTGGCTTTTCTTTTCGGGATCATTTCCGTTCCATTCTGATCTTTCTTTAGAGTAAGTGAACATTCAAATGATCTCTGGTATTTTTGGAGATCTTTGGTAAGTATAGTAGCAGCAAAATCCTTCTGAACTTGCTCAAGATCTAACTTTGTATTTTCTGCTTGTCTTGTAAACCAAACACGCTGTCCTGGTTGAATGATCTTATCTTTTGGGAAAAGTGTGAGTCTTGGAGAATATGCCCTGGCTTCATTGATTTGTGTGACAGACCCTACACTAAATGAAATACTAGTGCCAGATTTACCAATGGTATATGGACTCCATTGCTGTAGAGTAGCACTTCCTATAATACAATCATAGGATTCTACTGGAAATTCAAAAAATTTGGTCTGATGGAGACTAGAACCAAACTTTAATGGAATCAAGGCTTTATGTTTCACAGGATTACCATTACTAGTAAGTGAGTTGATTGAAGTTGTTGTTGTGGTCCAACAATCTCTAGGGAAACAGTAAGCACGAGCTAGATTACAATCTGCTCCTGAGTCTAATAAAGCACACAACGTATAAGCTTTTATTCCTGGTAATTTAACTGTAATCAAGAATGCTGGACAAGGGCTTGAAAAACCTTTCAGATAGGTATAAACATTATGTTTCTCTTCAACTACTTTTGTTTCTTCTGTTGTCTCTGAAACCAGTGTTGTAACAGGTGTGAAAGGTGACTCTTCGCATTTTAACTGTTCAAGTTCTGTCAAATACTTATCTAAAGAACTAAGAGAACTTGAAGATGCTTGAATTTCTCTTAAATTCTTTTGAACAGAAAGGATCTCTTTATTTACATCAGCTTTTACTGTATACAAGAAAGCTAAGCGATTTTCCAACCAATCAATCTTCGAGGATTTTTGAAATGCTTTTTGTGCAGTTGGATTTGGAGTGTATTCTGATGTAGATTTTGATCCTGTCCTATCATTATTTACCCACTGCATATCAGGGTGTTGACTGAGTATTTCTTCCTTAGCATTTTTGGCTTTTATTATCTCATGAGTAATCTTTTGATGCTGATAGGGAGTCACATAGTTTTCTTTTTGATTTTCCAGATGTTGAATCTTCTTATCTAGCTCATCTAGATTTTCTTGGATCTGAGAATCTTCTAGATTTTCTTGGATCTAAGAATCTTCTAACTCATATTCATTGTCTGTAAATGTTTTCCTAAATGGGGAGAAGCGTCCTCGTCCTCTTTGTGGAAAGAATTTTCCACGAGACCAATTGTTTCTAGAGGAAAACATATTGCACATAAAAGAAACTTCAGAATCTTCAGATGCTGAATGAAAACTTTCAGACTCGGATTCTGAGTGTAGACCAAAATGATGGACAAGAGGCTCTTGTTCAACTGAAATATCTGAATCAAAAATTTGAAGACAATAGTATTCAGAATCAGAGGAGAAAGGACTATTAACTTCTGTTAAGGGCAAATAATCTAGTCCTGCTTTCCTTAATGTGCGAACTTTCTTTGAATGTTCAGGCTTATGGCGCTGATCACATTTGTTTGCATAATGAGGCCCTTTGCATATGTAACATTGTGGTTTAAAGTCCTTCTTTTTGATGCGATGCTTATTTCGCAAAAAGGTTTTTTTATATCTTTTCTTCCTTCTGAATTTTTGATGCTCTGAATATTTGTATTCAGGATACTTAGTCCGTTGCTTGCGGCGTGAGAAATGATTTTTCTCATGCTTCTGACATCCATAAATATTTTGCAAGCATTGACATACTCCATGTTTAAGATAAGGTAAGACAACCTTTTTCTGTTTCTATTTTTTCTTTTTAGAACATAGTTCTTCATTGATTTCTCTAATGAATTGAACTAATTGTGGAAATGTGACATCATTGATTGTCATATCTGGAGTATTTAGTATGCTATTTAGAATTCTTTCCCTATAATAAGACTGCAATTGTGAGGGAAACCCTTCTAAGAATGTATTGTACATCCAAGCATTATTGTTCGTTTGTCCAGACATGTAGAAATTCACATATTGTTCTTTACAATAATCTTCAAAGAATTTCATGTCACATATTCTATTTTCCTTAAATCTTTTGTAGGCTGTTCTTTTCTCATTTTCATGCTGTCCCACAAACATTCTGTATAAGGATTCACAGACAGGATTAACTCCTGAGTGAATAAGGTCTTCCTTATATTGTGGTTCTAAAGAGTCCCATGTTGTTCGGGCTATGCCTGTTAGAGCATTTAGAGCTTGTCTGATGGCTTGTTCTGTAGTCACACCATCAACAGTATTGATAGCATTATCAATCCATGCTCGTAAAATATCAATTGTGGCTTTGTTCTTTATTGGATCATAATCATCAAAATTAGTCAGAGGTGGAGACACATCTGAGAAATTATGAATTCTATCAAATGGGCCACTGGAATTTTCCAGCTTTACCATATTAACAGAGTGCCATTTCCCTATTTTCTTATCAAATTCCTGAGGCTTGGGTTCTGGTACATCTAATAGTAACGGCTTTCCTGATTGTTGACATTTCAATCTTTCTAGATCTTCTGTGGCATCAGGGAAAGTCCATTTTTTTGAGTTGGTCTTCTGTAGAGTTACTTTCAACTCATCAGACTGATGGATTACTACTTGTTCAAGTGTTTGTCTAACTGTGGATATGGCTTGAGTAACATTTTGAGCATCCACATACTGTTGTGAGCTGACTTGTTCAACTATTCTTTGGACTTGAGAAGTGGTTTTCTGGACTTGTTGTAAATGTTGAGTTTGTTTGGCTTGCTCGGTCCACCAAGCTTCTGCTGAAGTTTTAAAACTGGAATAATCACGGCGATATCCTGGGAAATTGTAAAAGACATGATACTGGCAAGGTGACTTTCCAAAGCTTTGAGAGAGGCTAACACTTCATGGAAGTTAGAATTCTGATTGGCTTCAAGTTTTTGACGCTGAAGTTCAGCTTGCAAAAGATGCTGATGTGTATCTTGTTGAAAAAGTAATGCTTTGCGGAGATAGAGATTAGCATAATTGAGCATTTTAGACTGTGTTGTAGCATCAGGTTGACCTTGTGCAATGACATGTTGAGGCCAATATGGAATTGAGAATTTGTCATCTGACAAGTTAAGCATGAAATTGCAAAAAGGTGGTATTCCTTTGGGGACTTCTATGGGTACACTGGTAGATGCTTTCTTAGATGCTATAATATCTGGCTCAGAGAATGGTGTATTGTGTCCTGATAAAATCATTCTCACATGAAAAGTATTTTTGACATATTTACAATGATCACATTGTAGACTTCCATCATCTAACTCACTGAACTGTGGATGTTCACAGTGGTTGATAGTTTGAGTAAGAGGATTGGAGATTAATGTTGCAGGTTCTCTAAAAGATTGTTTGCAGTTTGAGCAATACAGAGATCCTTGAGAGTCAGGGATACAATTTAGATGGTTACACTGAGTAGATAGACTTGACTCAATTCGTTGAAAACCTTTGGAACTAGATCCAAAAGATTTTCTAGAATTTGGCTCATCAAAGAGGATATGGGCTTTCCCAGGTGTTTCCTTGATACTTGCAATAGTGGTAAGGTTCTTTAGCATGGTTCTTTGCTGAAGAGCTCTAGTATCAATGATCCAATTTTTTGGAACTTGGATATCTGCAAGATTTATCATTTTGGGTACTGTAAGCTGAGCACCTTTGGTTTGGGTTTGCCATAACAAAGAATATTTAGCTTTGGACTTGTCAGATCGAGGATCCTTGACTATTGGAATGGTGGTGTTAAACAACCGACCATACAAAGCAAAATACAAAGCATGGGTTCTGGATCCAGGTTTCATATCTAGGTAATGAGTACCAAATTGAAACATAAGGACTTTATCTAGATGTGGATCTGACAAACTAATTGCAAAATTTGGGACTACATCAAAAGCTGTCGCTCCTGCAGCCATTGGAGCAGAAATTCCTCCCATTAACATGTCACAATATCTATTATGACGGACATCAAGAAGAGTCATAAAAACTGTAGTTGGGATTCCTTTCCTATACAGTGGTTCACATCCAGCAATAATACTACCTATATGCAGATATTTATATCCATTTTTTGTTTTTGCTTGTTTGACAAGACTCTGTATCTCTTTACTAGTCATGAGATTAATGAAGCTATGGGCTTCATCATTGCGGACTTCGACTTGTAATTCTATTACTTTACAAACAGTCTTAGACTTATACTGAAGCATTCCTAAATCAGAATATATTTCTTTCCAATTTTTTGTAGGAAGCCTAAATCTTTTTTCAGGTAAGTCAAATTTTTCATGATCATCTACATGCATATCTTCATCCAAAATAGCATTATTTAAAGAGTGAAAGACTGAACCAAGACTCACAAGTTCTTCTGTTTCTAGTTTGTTGAATTCGTCTTCAGAGTTCTGTGTTCCTTCCATCCCGTTCTGCTTCGCACTGCTTGTTTTTGTTGAGCTACTCTCCCAGCCTCTAAAATGCCTTTCCACGGCTTAAACAATGAGGTCTTACGTCACTCAGAAAACACAAGGAAGCAAGGATAAAGGAATGTATCACAGATTTGAGACACAAGAGGAATAAACAGAAATATTTATATTGAGACCAATTTTTACATAGTAGGCTCTGATACCAATTTTTACACAGTATCATTTTTAGTGTTCATGGAGTTGTGTTGTGTAAAGATGATAGTTGAAATGGTTGATGAGACAATTTATAAAAATATTGTCGGGATTTTGATATTTCTAATCCATAGCAGAGGTGATATTGCATATTCATTTTCACTTGTTTCAAGCAATATGAAAGTTCCATTAGAAATACACATAAATGCAACCAAGAGAATTTTGAGGTATGTGAAAGACACTCTAAATTTTGTTATTCATTACTAATCTTCTAAAAGATTCATTCTTGTTGGCTTTAGTGATTCAAATTGTGAGAGGTAGCTTGGATGACCGAAATAGACTTTCAAAGAAGGACAAGAGAGGAAGAGAAAATTCCAAACAAAAGTGGACAAGATAGGTTATGGGAGAGAAGGAAATTAAATTTTAAGAGAGAAAAATCATAAGATAATATATATAGATAGACAAGAGAGGGGTATGCAAAAATAAAGGTCTTTTTATTTTTCATCTAGTTTTTGACTATTAGAAACATACATTTCATCATAAGAATCTTGATAATGTTTTATCTCTATGTATATGCATTTACTTATCCTTGTAGCTTCATTCATGCTTGCTTTACTTTTGCATACTCAACTTTATTCATATATCTATTCATTGATTATATCTTTAGTAGTGCATACTTTGTTTTATCCTTGGATTTTCTCCCTTTAAAGTCTATTATTTCTCTCTCATAATTCTTCTTCACAATGCGTGTCTATCATTCTCCATTCCCTTCACTTGTTCCTCTTTTTAAGTCTATTTATTTAATCTAATTCTCTATTTTTTCATCTTGATAATTTTTAATAAATGTAATTCGAACTATTGATAGAAAAATTATACATAATTAATTTTTAAAATTATATTTCTAATAAGTAATTCGTTAAATTTGAGAGATATCTTTTGTTCCTTTGCATTTTTTCAATAGATATATTTTTGGTATATACAATTTTAATAAAATAAATTATTTACGTCATTACTATTTTTATGCAAGAGATTCATTAAAAACCCTTAAGTAAATAAAATAAAGTAAAATAATTCTCTAAGATAAAATCATTTGAGTAAATAAAAAAGTCTCTTTAAATAAAATTCAAGAAAATGTTACAAATGAAATAAATATTTCTAAATAAAATAAAATAAGTGATGGGCGTACACAATGTTTTTAAATGTATGTATTTAATGATTAAACATATTATAAAAGCTTATTATTAAATATTATATTTTTTTAAAACCAAAAATTAAGATTATAATCCAAAAATTAAGATTGTAATTGTGTACAAGGAAATGTACCTTCATAGAATTAGTATTGACAATAATTGAAATAGAAACTAAATAAACCACAATTAAGCATCAAATCTATTAGATTTCCACAATCCATAAATATATCATATTAGTTTCTGGATTTGATTGTGTAGAATTTTTTATGGTTAAAAAATTCTACACAATCAAATCCAGAAACTAATATGATACACAATTAAGCAATCTATTTAAGCTAGAAATTGACAATTAAGCATCCTATGGTTCTCTAACTAAAAATGTTAATGCAAAGCTCTCAGCAAGCTTCCATTAATGACAGTCCTAGAATGAGAAAGATAAATGATTAAAGCTAAAGCTAATTGCTCAATTCCAATTTGAAAGCTAAATTATGTCTAGATTGCCTTTCTAAGCTCAAATTGCAAGAGGTTCAATGCAATTCTCAGATGTGTGGTTATTGATTATGATGAATTTAGGCCTTCCTTTTATAGATTTTCCCAATGGTAGGGGGTGTAGTGTAGAGTTGACCATGATTAAGCCTTGGTTGAGTCTTTGGTTCCACCCTTTGAAGACAATGCAAAGTTTGTGTCCTCAAAGCTTGGGACAAGTAGACAAGATGGATGGACAAGATTCTCTTTCACTTTGAGTGATTGAGATTGAATTTGGCTTGATCCATGTGAATGTCTTTCCTAAAATCTCATTGGTTGATTGAATTTCCTCCCTTTGTGGTTGTTGAGAGAAATTAGGATTTATTAATTGATTTAAATTGATTTGTTTAGCCATGTACCCCTTGAATGGGTTGAATTTGATTTAATCCAAAACTATACAATTAAATGATTTAATTGCACTTTTGATTTGATTGCATTTGATTAAAACACCCTCAATTTTGATTTATCTTGAATTAGGACTTCATTTTAATTTTGATTCGCCAAATGTGCATTGTGATTCAATTACTTCAATTTTATCCTTGATTTTCTTTTATTTGATTTGATTTATCATTTAATTATCTTTTTCCATTTTTAGGTGATTACAAATGCCCCTCTTTGAGTTGATGTGTGAAGCATGTCGATTCAAAGAATACTCTAATCTTGCTTGATGATAGGTCTTGATTCATTGATGGTCGATCTTTGATGTTAATTTGATGTCTTTCGATGGTCGATCCTTGATATCTGATATGAGATTGATGTAGATTTCGATTGATTTAATACCCTTGATGCAATTTTGATGATCGTTCTGATATGATCTTTGATTCTAATGGTTGTTCTGATGATAAATCCTTGATACGATGATTGATCTTGATGTGATGCCCCATTTGATTGATTACGAAAAATTTCTTGATAAAAGCTTTCACTTTGATTTGATGATCGATCTCTCGATTCTTGATGATGTTGCTGATATTTGATTTATTCGATGGTATGCCCCCTCGAAAAATGAATCGAAATGATTTTGGATGATTTTATTGAGAATGGAAAATTTTGATTTGTTTTTCGATATAAAAATTTGAAAATGCCCCGATCATGAGAGAATTTGATGAGAAAAGATTTGTTTGATGCTCCAGATAAGTTGATGATGGTTTGGTATCATTTGATGTCAGGCAGAATCACTTGGTTGATGTTGATGTCAATCTAATAGGATAAGTTGATGGGTTGATATTTCGTTCTCAAGATCTAGAGAGACAAAATAATGATTTTCCTTCCTCAAGATCTAGAGTTAGGAGATTTGATGTGCTCAAGATGAGAAAATGGATGATAGGATAACTTGATTGACGTTAGATGATCAATTGGATGATTTGACTGATTGATATTTGATACATGATATGATTAGATGTTTTGATGATACGAGGTTGATTGGATTTCTTCATGATGAAAAATTATGGACTGGAGAAAAGAAGGTGATGAATAGAATTAGGTTGCCCCTATTTGATTAGCATGATTGATCATTGATGATTTCCTTGATGAAGCATGGATCATTTGATGGATCATGATTTACATGTACTTGTATCTTAATGATGTTGATGTACCTTTGATGATCGGATTGAACATGACTTTTGATGATGGATATTTCAAGCATTGGTGATGTTGATCAGGACTTTGATTATATATTAATGGAGATTTGATGATGTGGATCAAGACCTTGATTATATATTGATGGACATTTGATGATATCTTTGATCATTTTATGTATCTTGATTTGGTCTTTTGATGATGATAAATCTACCCCCTTTAGCTTTCCTCTTGCAAATTAAGCTAAGAAAGGCAAAACAATATACAATGCACTTAATCTAAGATGTATGCAACTAACTGTCATTATTTAGGAATTTGGAGCTTATATTCATCATTGAGCTTTTGGAACATGAAATTGGTACAACCTTCACTGGTTCAACCATGATGATATGAATACCTCTTTCCTTGGATTTTAACAATTTCAAGTAAATAGTCAAAGAATTGATCCCTTTCATATACAAATGTCCTCGATGATTCTTTGATGATCATGTCATTAGATAGATCCACATACTGTTATGAATCAGCATGGCAAGCACTCAAGAAGAAATCAAGAAAATATCATGTCTTCATCATCGCTCATCTAGTCCAAGACTTCATTGATTTGCTAAAAAGACATGATTCCAAAAATTTAGTAACACTTTGAACATTTTTGCTTTTGTTTGTAGATCCATATTTTAAAAACTTCATCCACTTTGATCCTTAGTTATGTTTAAGCCTTTTAAATTTTGATCTGATTTGTCAAATGTTGTTGTTTAGATCAAGTGCCTTGATGTTTGAAATGTGATATTGATCAATAAGTTCAAGTGTAGCCATTTTTCAATTTTGATGCGATGATTTTGAGCCAACTTGTGTCTATTTTGATAAGCTCATTGAACTTGGATTGGTGCCCCCCAGTTTGATTTAGCAAAGATCATGCTTTGTTGGGCAATGCAACTTTTGAGTGTTTACTTAAGATTTGCATTTTTTTAGATTTTTAGATTTTTTTCTATTTTTAAAAGATTTTTTTTATGTTTTTGGATTTTTGAGATTTTTGATTTTTTTTGGATTTTTAGAGATTTTTGATGTTTTTGGATTATTAGAGATTTTTGTTTTTTTAGATTTTTAGAGATCACTAGTTCTCAAACAAGATCACATTGAATTTGTCACCAATGTCTAATAAGGTATAGGACAGGAAAAATGGATTTGCAAACTGATGATTCACCAATGAATAGGCAATGATGGATGAAGCGTGTTACCCATAGGACCATCTCCTCAAGATTATCCAAGATAGGGAAAAATAATATCTCAAAATAGGCAAATGATGTGGTGTTGGATAGCATATGGAATAATGACTTGGTGTCATGACAATGGTCCAAAGGAGTGGACATATCAAGAGACTTTTTCTAACATTTTTTTTCATTTTTTTAATTTTTCAATTAGATCAAGATTAAGGGATAAATATTAATAGGATCACACAATCATGATAAAGGGGTGATGGAGGCTATGAGTGAAGGTTTAGGATTATGGGAAGGCTTCTTAGGAATAATGAAGGTGGCTTTAGGATAAGCAAGATCATGATAAGGTAGCGTGAACACAACAAGTGAATAGGTTGATGGATAGGATAACTCATGTCAAGATACTTAATGCTCATAGATATGTTCAACCTTATCAAGATCAAAGGTGAAAGATGGAATATGGATGCAAGTGAGATCAATGGTAGAAAGATGGAGGATATGATGGATGAAACTTACCCCCAAGTGTAGAGTGAAAGAGAGAGGAATTACACATGACGCCTGTTTGCCAGGTTTTCATCATGGTACTTGTCCAAGATGCCACAAGAAGTGGTTTTCACCATAGGATGGATTTATTTTTCCTTTTCTTTTTCTTTTTCTTTTTTTTTTATTCCTTTTTTCTCTTTTTTTTTTTTTTTTCTCTTTTTTTTTTTTCTCTTTTTGGATGGACTCAAGCCTCATGCTCTTTGGATACTCCTTGAAAAGGTATGATATGATGAGCCAAAGCTTTTGAAAGGTATGCTCAAAGATATTGATAGGGTGATGGAAAGGTGACATGGTGGATAAGGTAGAGGGTGGCTAAAGATTTATGCAATGGATTGGATAAGGGAAATGAAAGAATAATGAACGAGAGTATAATAAGTCTTTCCATATGTGGGCATGAAAAAGGGAATGGAAGGATAATGAATAGGAGGATAAGAAGTATTATCAAGATCAAAATCGATACACACCTTGAAGGGTAGTGGAATAATGGAGGAAAAATGGGTGAAATAGCTTGGGATTTTGATGGAAGAGAGGATATGGATCTTGGGACACACAGACTCAAGATGGATGGATAAGATGGAATGTGTTTGGAAGAATGTGAAGTGGAAGCCTTTGGAAGCTTAAATGTCAACTTTGAGTTCTCTTTTGTATGTAAGTCCTTCAAAAGTGACTTGGGAATCCACACTTTCTTTGATTTTTCTTTCCTTTTGGATGCTTTAGAATGCATTTCTTCAATGAGGGATTTAGGAACCCACATTTTCTTTGATTTTTATTTTTGCTTGATGGACCTTCATGGTCTCTTGAATATTTATTTTTTCCTTGCATTCACATGTCGATTAGATGGGACATGGTGCTCTTCATACATAAGTGGATTCTTGGATTTCTGATTTTTATGTTGCACATCTAAATTGCTTCCAAAGGACTTGGGATTGGTGGATGAATAAGGTAAATATGGATGGTTCATATGGTTGGGTGTTTGGTTTCTCAAGTATGTATGTCTTTGTTGATCTTGATACATGGTAATGTAAGGGGATGGTGGGATAGGGATGATAGGAAATGTTGATGGAAGAATGTAAGGGCCCAATATGGATTTGGAGGATGTATAATGTTTCAAGTTTTGGATATATGGACCAAGGATGGATTTGGAGGATGTATAAGGTTTCAAGTTTGGGATATAGGGACCAAGGATGGATTTGGAGGATGTAGAAGGAATATACTTATGCACAAATGAAGGTAAATGGGATGTGGGAGGGATATCAACATCTTTATTGTGAGCTGCATGGCCAAGGCTTTCATCTTTCAGATTTATCTTTGTACTAATAGGCTTATATGTAGCTTTGATAGGAGTGACTTTGATAGGAGCCATTGAATCTTGAGGGTATTTTTTCTTATGCAATGGATTAGGAAGAATGGGAGAATTTAGAGGTAGATATGGAGGCTTATGAAAAGTGGATGTTGGGATACTTTGATCTTGACAAGGATCTTTTGATAGCCTGGGGAGAATACTTTTCTTTTCATTTTCAATAAGTTCATTAGATATGGAAGGAATACTTTTATCCTGCTTAGGAGATGGATATGATATAGGAAGTGAAAGAATATGGGGTGCTTGATATGGAAGTATATCTTCTTGAAAGAAATGGAAGGGTATGAAGGGTTCATCATGAGATTCTTGGGATATGGGACTTTGGTCAAATATAGGATAAGGAGGGATATTATGTTGATCTTGATCCTTAATAAGATTTGTTTCTTTGCACTTTTTATTAGTCTCTTGACATGGAGCCACTTCTAAGGACAATGTAGGAGTTTAGATCTTCACGATGGATTCTTCAAGAGATGATGGATGTTCATTTGAAATAGGAATGATAGGAATTGTAGCACACGAAGGCTTGGGGTCTATAACCTTTGAAGCATGGAAGAAATTTGTAGCAAGATGTAGGTTAGCTTGGATCTCTTTTAGAGGTAGCCCTTGAGGGTATACATAGTCTTTATGAAAACTATTTGGATCTTTGTTTGATGGAGGAATATTGGATAGCTTTTCTTCTATATGAAATGGAGGAATGGTGGAATATGTGAAAGCTATAAGAGGACCACTACTAGACATGTGTTCATAAGTTTGATCTTTCTTGAGAAAAGTATCTTCATTAGATGATTCATTAGGATTTTCAATTTCAATTATGTCATCATCATTAAGATTTTGGATTTTATGTTTCAACTCCATGCAATCTGAAGTTTCATGCTCATTATGTCTATGATATGCACAATAGTTACTCAAAAAGATAAAACCACATGAAGTGATTTGAGGCAACGTGATGAGATCCTTTTCAAGGAATTTTTCCAAAGCTAATTCGTATGAAATTCCCAAAGGAGTAAATGATCTATCCCAAGGATATTTGGATGTATTTATGTTTCTCAAAGAGTTGTCATATGATGAATATTGTTGAGATGGGACTAATTCCTCTTGATTTCCTTGATCAAAGATGGGATTCTCTTGATATTTTGAAATAGGTTCATCAAATATTGGTTTATCATTAGGATATTTTTGATCAAATATAGGGTTTTCATGATATTCATTTTGATCAAATTTTGAATTATCAAAGAGATGGCATTCATTATGTTTTTCTTGATCATAGAGGTAAGGAAACAATGTTCTTAATGAGAATTGGTTGGATAATGTTTCCATTTCTTTTTCCATTTGTGAATACAATATTCTCTTGAATTTTTATTGTTAATTTATTTTTGGATCTTAATGAATGTTTCCTTTTTGTAATAAAAGATCTTCAAGCACAACACAATGATTTTATCAATTATCACAAGAAATTCTTCCAAGCAATCTACCTAAGGTCAAATTTGGCTTTTAAATGACTCTAATGAGGTAGGCTTGCTAATTTATCAAGGATTTAGTATGGATTCTATTCAAAATGGACACTAAAATTTCATCCTCCAAGTATATTAGGAGGCTTCCCACCACTGGTATGTCAGAGTTTTGCGCAATCCGTGAGGACTACTCGAGGAAGTTCAAAAATTTAGTATCCTTTTGTCACACACCCCATTAATGATGTATGCATTTTGTTTTATAGTGGGTTGGATTCTTGCAACAAAATCAAGCGTATCCCACTTTGGGATGTCCCTCTCACTGGCCCTTTTAAGGCAAATCTCGGGAGGCAAGCCCAACTAAAGTTCTAGGATGGTATTCTCTATAGGACGTTATTTTTTGTTTCTTTTTTGCATGCAAAAAAGAATTTTTTTTTATAGCACTTTTTAACAAACATAGTTAACAAGGTTCAATTTCCTCACCCACTAACTATAGAGAATTGAGTATTTCTACTCTCTTCTACAAACAAGGGGTTTTGATTTTATGTGCTTGATTTCCTCAACCTTTCTTCTTAATTAAAAAGTTTAGCACCTTTGGCATTTTGATTCACTAGAAGAAGTGAAGAGCATAGGCCTAAATGCTAAACTTTCCCAACAAAGATAGGCTATTTTGTAATTACTAGATTTTAAATACACCAATGCCATAATTTAAGGGAAAATATTCACTAGTTTGAGGCTTACCTTTCCTTGTAGCTAACATAAGATAGGGACATTTTTGAGTGATTTTTGTCATTTTTAGCTTACCTTGGCTATAGTTCCTTTCCAATGTGCTTTCCTCCAACAAGGTTAGTCAACAAAAATAACAACAATGAAGGAAACCAAAATGAACTTGAAGAAGCAAAGTTATGTATTGAATCTTAAAGCCTTATTAGAAAATTTTGAGAAAAACTTGAACTAAGGAGAAAATATCCAATTAAGTGATACAAACTTAGTTTTGTAAGCTTCTACAATTTTGAGATAGTTCTGATATACCTGATTTTCTTCTTCTTGTGACTCCTCAAGAACCGATTTGATGTGAGCAAAGTTTTCCTTCTTGATTTTCCTAGTCAAAGCCTTCCCTTCTTGGTTGAACTTGCTCTCTGGCTTTTTGGCTTTTTGGTGATCAGACATCCTGTAGATTTATAAAAATCATTTTACCATAGTCAAATAATGAAAATAATCAATTTATGCAAAAGCACCCCTGTAATGCTTGAAAGTTCTATTTTACAGCTTAAAAGCACTGCTTTAACTCTGTCAAAAAATTCAAAAGCACACAAATAACTAGCAGAAGCGCTATTGAAATGATTAAAAGCGGTAAAAGTATAGCAAAAGCACTTAGTAAATTATCAAAAGTGCCTAGTAGTCAAGAAAAATGCGCTATCCGTCTGTGTAAAAGCGTTGTAGAATTGATAGATAGATAATAGAAAGATCAAAAGTGCCACTGATTGGGGCGCCTTCACAGAAGCACTAAAATAGTGCTTGAAAGCATTGTTTTATCATGCAAAAGTGCTGTTTCACTTGTGAAAAGTGTTGTTTCTTGAAAAAGCTGAGAGTTAAACACATGCAAATTTGACAAAAATGATATGAATCTAAGTGTTTAGTAAAGTGAAGCATTCTGCCCCATGGTGGGTGCCATTTTGTGTACAAGGAAATGTACCTTCATAGAATTAGTATTGACAATAATTGAAATAGAAACTAAATAAACCACAATTAAGTAATGTATTTAGGCTAGAAATTGACAACTAAGCATCCTATAGTTCTCTAACTAAGAATGTTAATGCAAAGCTCTCATCAAGCTTCCATTAATGATAGTCCTAGAATGAGAAAGATAAATGATTAAAGCTAAAGCTAATTGCTCAATTCCAATTTGAAAGCTATATTATGTCTAGATTGCCTTTCTAAGCTCAAATTGCAAGAGGTTCAATGCAATTCTCAGATGTGTGGTTATTGATTATGATGAATTTAGGCCTTCCTTTTATAGATTTTCCCAATGGTAGGGGGTGTAGTGTAGTTGACCATGATTAAGCCTTGGTTGAGTCTTTGGTTCCACCCTTTGAAGACAATGCAAAGTTTGTGTCCTCAAAGCTTGGGACAAGTAGAAAAGATGGATGGACAAGATTCTCTTTCACTTTGAGTGATTGAGATTGAATTTGGCTTGATCCATGTGAATGCCTTTCCTCAAATCTCATTGGTTGATTGAATTTCCTCTCTTTGTGGTTGTTGAGAGAAATTAGGATTTATTAATTGATTTAAATTGATTTGTTTAGCCATGTACCCCTTGAATGGGTTGAATTTGATTTAATCCAAAACTATACAATTAAATGATTTAATTGCACTTTTGATTTGATTGCATTTGATTAAAACACCCTCAATTTTGATTTATCTTGAATTAGGACTTCATTTTAATTTTGATTCGTGAAATGTGCATTGTGATTCAATTACTTCAATTTTGTCCTTGATTTTCTTTGATTTGACTTGATTTATCATTTAATTGTCTTTGTCCATTTTTAGGTGATTACAATAATTAATTTTTTTAGTTGATTTGTTTAGTTGTTCAAACATAATATATATGAAAAAATTGGAGCATATCCCTATATCTAGGATGAAGTCGCATGAAACCAAATTGATCGATGAGTATTAAATATAAATCAAACTCAAAACCCATACTAAAATGCAAACAAAATTGTTGAATCCACCACCTTAGCTATCTACATTCACCATCACCTTAGCTTACCCCAATTCACTAACTATGCATAAGCTAAGAGCCTAAGGCACTAACAAATTATGTAGGCATAGCCCTCAATATAGAAAAAAATTGCATTTTTCACATGCCACATTTTTGCCAAAGCTTGATTTCCATCTCCAAAAACTTCAAATTCTTCCAAATCACTTCAATTGCAGAACTACATAGTTTCTTCCATTGGAATAAAAACCTTCAACTCCTTATAAAAAATTTATATAGGAACTTGCAAACAAGTTTACCTCTTCTTGATGGCACAAAGATGCTCCAAGATATAGTCAATTTTGTTAGATAACTAAGAGGGGGGTGAATCAGTGTCCTAAAACTCCCATATGTATATTCTCAAAGTTTTTAATCAAATAATCAACTCAGTAAGATCTCAACAATATCTTTCCCTTCATTTACTGATTGACAGTAAATTCAATACTGTGTTAACCTATCAATCCAGTTATGAAATGTGTACAGTAAAATAACAATTCAATCACATCAAATACAAATAACACAAATATTTTAACGTGGAAACCCTATTAAGGGAAAAATCACTTGGGATTGGTAACCCAAAAT
Source organism: Chamaecyparis obtusa (assembly GCA_027943335.1). Taxonomy (NCBI): domain Eukaryota; kingdom Viridiplantae; phylum Streptophyta; class Pinopsida; order Cupressales; family Cupressaceae; genus Chamaecyparis; species Chamaecyparis obtusa. The sequence continues at coordinate 2,158,639 of BSBK01002406.1, forward strand.
AATTCACTCTTCTGAAGTAAGCTCGGTTAGGAGCCAACCCTGTTAAAGGTTACAAAACACAATGTAAGGTGTGACCTTGTTAGAGAATTTATCACTAACAATTCTCCTTTGGCTAGCATTCACTATGGGGTCAACAAGAAAACAATCAACATTCATTGAATGTCATATTGAAATACAAAAGAATGTTAAGTCCTACTCAGTTAAGAGATTTTGCTGTAACAATGGTTAAACTAATATAGTAATGATTTGATTCAAATACAACTAATATTTGTAGATTTTCAGATCTATGCTAAGCTCAAAATACCTCTCTTGATCAATAAATAATTCAATCCTTCATATCCTCCAACTTCATTCCACTCGGTGTATGCTTTTCTGATGCTTGGTAATGTCTGCATTTTAGCTTGGTTCTGTCTTTAACCAGTTTGATCAGTAGTGCATGAAAACAATATGTTTATGCAAATTCTCCTACAGCAACAATTATCCCATACTCAATAATGAATCTCATGTCTCTTAGAATAGATGTCATAATCCATTTTCTTCTCATCCATTAGATTTTGCCTCTTAATCTCCATTGTTCATTTTTTCGCTTCAACTCTCATCGACAGTTGTGTATATAACACATTTCATTCTTCTCCATTCGATCAATCTTGAATTTTTTCAACCATTAGATCCTCATAAAAAAGTTTATCTTCTACCTCATAATATTTATTCATTTCTTTCACTCAGTCAATACCAAAATGCACCAGTGAATACCTTCTCAGTTAATACTCTACTCGGTATACACTACACTAGCTCAGAGTATATAGAAATCTTCAATTAACGACCACATAAACTTGTTCAATTATGATCTTCAATACATAAAAAAATAATGTAATACAATCAAGTCAACAACATAATGCCATAGACTCATCAATAAGTTACTCAATGTTTACCATAGCCATATCTTTTATATCCATCTCTTCTTTATGTAGATATCTCATTCCTTTACCATTTTCATTCTTTAGATGTTTGTAACCATCATGATAAGTATTGTCAAAACTAGTTGACATCAATGACAACACATTGACTAATTTTATTTTCTTACATATCACTTTAGTAGCTCGGTGACCATCAATCACTATCTTTCACTTGTCCATTCTTTCCATCAAGATATTCAATCAGTTATAGACTATCAAATTTGACCTCCACTTGGTGAACAGTGTTCGCAATATTGGCATGTAGAAGATAAAAATTAGAAATGATACAAAGCATGGCCACACAAGATATAGATGGTGTAGCATAAAATGTATTCTAATACCCCTTGGAATTACTCGAGTCCAACGATACTTTTTTGCCAATTCCCATATACATACCATCCATTAT